>JAPCYP010000336.1:55000-57500 GCA_035048595.1 Echinosophora koreensis | reverse complement strand
GGTCCCCGGGTGCACCAGGTGCCGGATCTGCCTCGATCGGTGCGGAGAGGAACCAAGGTAGCTAGGTTCTGGTGCACCAGATTCCTGACTTGGCTCGGTATTCATGGTTTGGCTCGGCAAGGTGCACCAGATTCCTGATCTGGCTCTTTATTCATGATTTGGCTCGGTCTGGTGCACCAGATTCCTGACCTGGCATGGTCTGGTGCACCAGATTCATGATTTGGCTCGGTCTGGTGCACCAGATTCCTGACCTGGCATGGTCTGGTGCACCAGATTCCTGACCTGGCTCGGTGTGGTGCGCCGGATTCATGATTTGGCTCGGTCTGGTGCACCAGAATCCTGACTTGGCTCCGTGTGGTGCCCCGGATTCCTGACATGGCTCGGTCTGGTGCACCAGATTCCTGACTTGGCTCGGTCGGTGCGGAAAGGAACCAAGGTTGCAAGGGTCTGGTGCACATGGCACTGACCGGCTGAAGGTGCTGGTGCCGGAAGATGGAGGTTCATTTTGGGTGGCTCGTGCACGACCACTGTGCTGGGCACACGTCGCAGATGCACCGAGCACCGACGGGAAAATGTTGTGACACATGCTTGAGAGCATTCCCCTGACCCCCCCCTAGACTTTTTAGAAGGCGTGGTGGAAAAGCAAACCTGTCATCCATGGTCCACCACATGTTTAAGTACGCTAGCATACCACATTTCGGCTAAAATTTCTTAAAACTCCAACCCCTCAATGAAATGCAACGAAATTTGGAGGTAAAGCTGGAAATAATATAGCAAGAGTGCCTGCAAAAATTCAGGTCAAAAATCAATTTGTAGCCTAGGTTCCTTATCGTCGAACTGTCGCATATTCCTGATTTCGGTTGAAAAATCATAAAAAATCACCACCTTCATGAAATGCCACGAAACTTGGTGGACACCTTGGAATAATATAAGTAGTGTGCCTGCAAAAAATCAGCTCAAAATTCGATGCCTAGACCCATTTTCCATTTTTCGGGAATTGTTTCGGTTTTCCACTTTGAAAATTTATAAAAAAAAATGGTATGGTGAAAAATTCTGTAAATTTTTCATCCCCTAGCTCCCATTTTTATAAGCAACCCTGCAAAAAATCAGGCCAAAATTCGACCTCTAGGTTGGAAAAAAAGAGTATGTCTCCCCAGCAAAAAGGATGTCTTGTGCTGGAAAATGGGTCTTTGCATATTAAGCTATTATAGGGGGGGGAGAGGTGCCAGCCTGACCCTGACCTGGTGCCACGCCTGGTGCACCATGGTCATGCCCCCCCTACCCCATGCAATGATCCCCAACATTGCACACCGACCATGCCCACGGCATGGTAGGTGACTCGATCGGGTCATCTCCCGGGCACGGGCGGGCCCGGGTGGGCCCTGGAGTGGGCCCGGGAAAAATGCGGGCATCGGATGGGTTCGTTTTTGTGGGGATTTTCCAAGGGGTGTCGAGGCTATGGGTGCGCTTCCCTGACCTTGGTTATGATGGACGTTGTGTTAGGTGATGCCTTCTGGGGCGGAACCGCAACACGAAGGGATGCGTGATCGTCCGGATGTGACCAAGGTGGGGGTAACCCAACACCAAACTGGCTGAAGGCGCACCGTAAAGGATCCCCTCACAAATGTTGCTGGCACCGGTTTTTAAAAAGACGGCTTTTGATATTTTTTCAATATCGTTTTCCAAAAGGATGGCTTTCGATTTATCAATTTCGTGGGGTACTCGATGGTGTGGCGAGGCTGTGGGTGCGCGGATCCCTCGACCTTGGCTGTGGATGGACGTGGTGTTAGGTGATGCCTTTCGGGGCAGAGCCGAAGCACCAAGAGACGGGTGATCGTCCTGAAGTGGCCTTGGAAGGGGTGACAAACGCCAGATCGGCTGAAGGTGCATCGGAAAGGATCCTCGCGACGTTGTTGGTTTTTAAAAAATTTCGCTTTCGATTTTTAACAATTTCGTGGGTACTCGATGGTGTGGGGAGGCTGTGGGTGCGCGGCTCCTTGACCTTGGTTGTGGATGGACGTGGTGTTAGGTGATGCCTTCCGGGGCAGATCCGAAGCACCAAGAGACGGGTGATCGTCCTGAAGTGGCCTCGGAAGGGGTGACAAATGCCAGATCGGCTGAAGTTGCATCGGAAAGGATCCTCGTGACGTTGTTGGTTTTTAAAAGTTTTCGCTTTCGATTTTTATCAATTTCGTGGGGTACTCGATGGTGTGACGAGGCTGTGGGTGCGTGGCTCCTCGACCTTGGCTGTGGATGGACGTGGTGTTAGGTGATGCCTTTCGGGGCAGAGCCGAAGCACCAAGAGACGGGTGATCGTCCTGAAGTGGCCTTGGAAGGGGTGACAAATGCCAGATCGGCTGAAGGTGCATCGGAAAGTATCCTCGCGACGTTGGTTGTTTTTAAAAAACTTCGCTTTCGATTTTTAACAATTTCGTGGGGTACTCGATGGTGTGGGGAGGCTGTGGGTGCGCGGCTCCTCGACCTTGGCTGTGGATGGACG
>JAPCYP010000336.1:42500-45000 GCA_035048595.1 Echinosophora koreensis | reverse complement strand
GCCCGGGCACGGGCGGGCCCGGGTGGCCCTGGAGGTGGGCCCGGGGAAAAATGCGGGCATCGGATGGGTTCGTTTTTGTGGGGATTTTCCAAGGGGTGTCGAGGCTATGGGTGCGCTTCCCTGACCTTGGTTATGGATGGACGTTGTGTTAGGTGATGCCTTCTGGGGCGGAACCGCAACACGAAGGGATGCGTGATCGTCCGGATGTGACCAAGGTGGGGGTAACCCAACACCAAACTGGCTGAAGGCGCACCGTAAAGGATCCCCTCACAAATGTTGCTGGCACCGGTTTTTAAAAAGACGGCTTTTGATATTTTTTCAATTTCGTTTTCCAAAAGGATGGCTTTCGATAATTATCAATTTCGTGGGGTACTCGATGGTGTGGCGAGGCTGTGGGTGCGCGGATCCTCGACCTTGGCTGTGGATGGACGTGGTGTTAGGTGATGCCTTTCGGGGCAGAGCCGAAGCACCAAGAGACGGGTGATCGTCCTGAAGTGGCCTTGGAAGGGGTGACAAACGCCAGATCGGCTGAAGGTGCATCGGAAAGGATCCTCGCGACGTTGTTGGTTTTTAAAAAATTTCGCTTTCGATTTTTAACAATTTCGTGGGGTACTCGATGGTGTGGGGAGGCTGTGGGTGCGCGGCTCCTTGACCTTGGTTGTGGATGGACGTGGTGTTAGGTGATGCCTTCCGGGCTAGATCCGAAGCACCAAGAGACGGGTGATCGTCCTGAAGTGGCCTCGGAAGGGGTGACAAATGCCAGATCGGCTGAAGTTGCATCGGAAAGGATCCTCGTGACGTTGTTGGTTTTTAAAAGTTTTCGCTTTCGATTTTTATCAATTTCGTGGGGTACTCGATGGTGTGACGAGGCTGTGGGTGCGTGGCTCCTCGACCTTGGCTGTGGATGGACGTGGTGTTAGGTGATGCCTTTCGGGGCAGAGCCGAAGCACCAAGAGACGGGTGATCGTCCTGAAGTGGCCTTGGAAGGGGTGACAAACGCCAGATCGGCTGAAGGTGCATCGGAAAGGATCCTCGCGACGTTGTTGTTTTTAAAAAATTCGCTTTCGATTTTTAACAATTTCGTGGGTACTCGATGGTGTGGGGAGGCTTGTGGGTGCGCGGCTCCTTGACCTTGGTTGTGGATGGACGTGGTGTTAGGTGATGCCTTCCGGGGCAGATCCGAAGCACCAAGAGACGGGTGATCGTCCTGAAGTGGCCTCGGAAGGGGTGACAAATGCCAGATCGGCTGAAGTTGCATCGGAAAGGATCCTCGTGACGTTGTTGGTTTTTAAAAGTTTTCGCTTTCGATTTTATCAATTTCGTGGGGTACTCGATGGTGTGACGAGGCTGTGGGTGCGTGGCTCCTCGACCTTGGCTGTGGATGGACGTGGTGTTAGGTGATGCCTTTCGGGGCAGAGCCGAAGCACCAAGAGACGGGTGATCGTCCTGAAGTGGCCTTGGAAGGGGTGACAAACGCCAGATCGGCTGAAGGTGCATCGGAAAGGATCCTCGCGACGTTGTTGGTTTTTAAAAAATTTCGCTTTCGATTTTTAACAATTTCGTGGGGTACTCGATGGTGTGGGGAGGCTGTGGGTGCGCGGCTCCTTGACCTTGGTTGTGGATGGACGTGGTGTTAGGTGATGCCTTCCGGGGCAGATCCGAAGCACCAAGAGACGGGTGATCGTCCTGAAGTGGCCTCGGAAGGGGTGACAAATGCCAGATCGGCTGAAGTTGCATCGGAAAGGATCCTCGTGACGTTGTTGGTTTTTAAAAGTTTCGCTTTCGATTTTTATCAATTTCGTGGGGTACTCGATGGTGTGACGAGGCTGTGGGTGCGTGGCTCCTCGACCTTGGCTGTGGATGGACGTGGTGTTAGGTGATGCCTTTCGGGGCAGAGCCGAAGCACCAAGAGACGGGTGATCGTCCTGAAGTGGCCTTGGAAGGGGTGACAAATGCCAGATCGGCTGAAGGTGCATCGGAAAGTATCCTCGCGACGTTGGTTGTTTTTAAAAAACTTCGCTTTCGATTTTTAACAATTTCGTGGGGTACTCGATGGTGTGGGAGGCTGTGGGTGCGCGGCTCCTCGACCTTGGCTGTGGATGGACGTGGTGTTAGGTGATGCCTTCCGGGGCAGAGCGGAAGCACCAAGAGACGGGTGATCGTCCTGAAGTGGCCTCGGAAGGGGTGACAAACGCCAGATCGGCTGAAGTTGCATCGGAAAGGATCCTCGTGATGTTGTTGGTTTTTAAAAAATTTCGCTTTCGATTTTTAACAATTTCGTGGGGTACTCGATGGTGTGGCGAGGCTGTGGGTGCGCGGCTCCTCGACCTTGGCTGTGGATGGACGTGGCGTTAGGTGATGCCTTTCGGGGCAGAGCCGAAGCACCAAGAGACGGGTGATCGTCCTGAAGTGGCCTTGGAAGGGGTGACAAACGCCAGATCGGCTGAAGGTGCATCGGAAAGGATCCTCGCGACGTTGTTGGTTTTTAAAAAATTTCGCT
>JAPCYP010000336.1:0-2500 GCA_035048595.1 Echinosophora koreensis | reverse complement strand
TGTTAAAAATCGAAAGCGAAATTTTTTAAAAACCAACAACATCACGAGGATCCTTTCCGATGCAACTTCAGCCGATCTGGCGTTTGTCACCCCTTCCGAGGCCACTTCAGGACGATCACCCGTCTCTTGGTGCTTCCGCTCTGCCCCGGAAGGCATCACCTAACACCACGTCCATCCACAGCCAAGGTCGAGGAGCCGCGCACCCACAGCCTCCCCACACCATCGAGTACCCCACGAAATTGTTAAAAATCGAAAGCGAAGTTTTTTAAAAACAACCAACGTCGCGAGGATACTTTCCGATGCACCTTCAGCCGATCTGGCATTTGTCACCCCTTCCAAGGCCACTTCAGGACGATCACCCGTCTCTTGGTGCTTCGGCTCTGCCCCGAAAGGCATCACCTAACACCACGTCCATCCACAGCCAAGGTCGAGGAGCCACGCACCCACAGCCTCGTCACACCATCGAGTACCCCACGAAATTGATAAAAATCGAAAGCGAAAACTTTTAAAAACCAACAACGTCACGAGGATCCTTTCCGATGCAACTTCAGCCGATCTGGCATTTGTCACCCCTTCCGAGGCCACTTCAGGACGATCACCCGTCTCTTGGTGCTTCGGATCTGCCCCGGAAGGCATCACCTAACACCACGTCCATCCACAACCAAGGTCAAGGAGCCGCGCACCCACAGCCTCCCCACACCATCGAGTACCCCACGAAATTGTTAAAAATCGAAAGCGAAATTTTTTAAAAACCAACAACGTCGCGAGGATCCTTTCCGATGCACCTTCAGCCGATCTGGCGTTTGTCACCCCTTCCAAGGCCACTTCAGGACGATCACCCGTCTCTTGGTGCTTCGGCTCTGCCCCGAAAGGCATCACCTAACACCACGTCCATCCACAGCCAAGGTCGAGGAGCCACGCACCCACAGCCTCGTCACACCATCGAGTACCCCACGAAATTGATAAAAATCGAAAGCGAAAACTTTTAAAAACCAACAACGTCACGAGGATCCTTTCCGATGCAACTTCAGCCGATCTGGCATTTGTCACCCCTTCCGAGGCCACTTCAGGACGATCACCCGTCTCTTGGTGCTTCGGATCTGCCCCGGAAGGCATCACCTAACACCACGTCCATCCACAACCAAGGTCAAGGAGCCGCGCACCCACAGCCTCCCCACACCATCGAGTACCCCACGAAATTGTTAAAAATCGAAAGCGAAATTTTTTAAAAACCAACAACGTCGCGAGGATCCTTTCCGATGCACCTTCAGCCGATCTGGCGTTTGTCACCCCTTCCAAGGCCACTTCAGGACGATCACCCGTCTCTTGGTGCTTCGGCTCTGCCCCGAAAGGCATCACCTAACACCACGTCCATCCACAGCCAAGGTCGAGGATCCGCGCACCCACAGCCTCGCCACACCATCGAGTACCCCACGAAATTGATAATTATCGAAAGCCATCCTTTTGGAAAACGAAATTGAAAAAATATCAAAAGCCGTCTTTTTAAAAACCGGTGCCAGCAACATTTGTGAGGGGATCCTTTACGGTGCGCCTTCAGCCAGTTTGGTGTTGGGTTACCCCCACCTTGGTCACATCCGGACGATCACGCATCCCTTCGTGTTGCGGTTCCGCCCCAGAAGGCATCACCTAACACAACGTCCATCCATAACCAAGGTCAGGGAAGCGCACCCATAGCCTCGACACCCCTTGGAAAATCCCCACAAAAACGAACCCATCCGATGCCCGCATTTTTCCCCGGGCCCACCTCCAGGGCCCACCCGGGCCCGCCCGTGCCCGGGCCCACGGAGTCGATCGGTCGGAAGATGACCCGATCGAGTCACCTACCATGCCGTGGGCATGGTCGGTGTGCAATGTTGGGGATCATTGCATGGGGTAGGGGGGGCATGACCATGGTGCACCAGGCGTGGCACCAGGTCAGGGTCAGGCTGGCACCTCTCCCCCCCTATAATAGCTTAATATGCAAAGACCCATTTTCCAGCACAAGACATCCTTTTTGCTGGGGAGACATACTCTTTTTTTCCAACCTAGAGGTCGAATTTTGGCCTGATTTTTTGCAGGGTTGCTTATAAAAATGGGAGCTAGGGGATGAAAAATTTACAGAATTTTTCACCATACCATTTTTTTTTTATAAATTTTCAAAGTGGAAAACCGAAACAATTCCCGAAAAATGGAAAATGGGTCTAGGCATCGAATTTTGAGCTGATTTTTGCAGGCACACTACTTATATTATTCCCAAGGTGTCCACCAAGTTTCGTGGCATTTCATGAAGGTGGTGATTTTTTATGATTTTTCAACCGAAATCAGGAATATGCGACAGTTCGACGATAAGGAACCTAGGCTACAAATTGATTTTTGACCTGAATTTTTGCAGGCACTCTTGCTATATTATTTCCAGCTTTACCTCCAAATTTCGTTGCATTTCATTGAGGGGTTGGAGTTTTAAGAAATTTTAGCCGAAATGTGGTATGCTAGCGTACTT
>JAPCYP010000335.1:0-68777 GCA_035048595.1 Echinosophora koreensis | reverse complement strand
AATTCTCCATCAGCTTGGTTGATGGGACATTCAAAATCGCACTCATGACGACCAGTGTTGTCACTTTCGAGAGAGCACTCTCAAACCTGCATGGTTAGTTATTCATGGGCATGAAGAAGAAGAAGAAGAAGAAGAAGAAGAAGAAGAAGAAGAAGAAGAAGAAGAAGAAGAAGAAGAAGAAGAAGAAGAAGAAGAAGAAGAAGAAGAAGAAGAAGAGCAATCTTGAATGTGATTTGGGAGAGTTGTAAATGAATGAGAATAAAAGATGCATGCATTTATTGATATTACTTGAAAACAAAGCATGTGTGCTCGTTTAAACAAATGAATGTCCAACTTTGAGCTTTTAAGCTTAAAAGGAAAGCACTACAGAGTTTACATCAAAGCTTTTTCAAACATTACAGGAAACTCGACAATCTCCCAACTGTTTAGTTCTGCATTTGGTGAACAGAGATAAACTAGCTCGACATTTGTCTGGGAATCATTTTCAACAGTGGAACTGTAAGGATTCTCTTTGGTAGCTCTCTTTTCCAAGGCGATGAACCTTTGCACCATTTTTGCCATTTGTTTTTTTATTTAATTTTATTTGAGTAACTTCTTCTCTTGACTCGTTTTGCTATTGCTCAGACATGGATCTTACTTGCAATCGAGTTCTGTAGGAATGACGATGATGCCTTTTGTTGACTATGGTGAAAATTTGTAATTATTTACAAATGTATGACAATTTATGTGTTAGAAAAATGTAACAATTGTGTGTGCATGAATTGGTTGGGAAATCCTTGTTGATAAGCTAATATCTTTGTCAACCGTAGGTTAGAAAGTACTTTCAAAATTATTGGTTGCAGAGCTAGGAATCATCGTAGCTTTTGCAGCTCTCAAGCAAGACGTGGCATTCTCTATTGCACTGTTAACCGAGCCGGCCAATTGAGTGAAGCACATTGTTCATTCCCCGACGGTTTCTTCTTGTTCTGCTACGTAGAGTGCAATCTTATTCTTCTATTTTTTTTCAATTTTCTAAGCTCTATAAGATTGATCACATCCCATTTTCCAAAGATATCGGCTTATCAAACATGATTTCCCGACCAATGCATAAAAAATTATATTAAAGAAAGCAAAAAAAAGGTATGAAGGATAAAAGTGCCCCCATCGTGTCCTAAACTCCGGGTCATCCTAACGGATCTATGTTTCTTTTATTGTGCATCCTCACAAGGGTGGTTAATCTATACCTAAAGGATTTATAGGCCGCTAGGACTAAATCTCCATTCTAGGATGTGACCACAATGATAGGGATCTATCAGATGTAGACCATCTTTCGAGGAGGAGTTCGTCCTAGCTGAGATCTTCATGATAAACCAAAGGACGTACATCCAAAGGCCTACCACTACACAACCTTGAATCTAATCCTAGGTTTGTCTCTCGGGCCCGGGTATAGGGCCGTACTTGGTGTGTGAAAATTGTGTGTGCGGGGGCAAACTTACCTTTTACCATCCTTATAAAACAAAAACCTGCAAGAGAAGACAAAGAGCAATATAGCAAGTAATATTGTCTACACTAAGGTTCAAAAAGGGGTTAGTAACAAATAAAGGGGAAAAAATTTGCACAATCTATTTTATTGGGCTTGACTCTCTTTTACCAATTGTCCCCAGTGAAGTCGCCAGCTGTCGCGACCGCTTTCGCGACGGGAAGGAAAAATAGGTTGAGTTCTTCATTCTTGAGAATGGAGTCGCCACCAAAGTTTTTTTATCGGGAAACGTTGGGAAAATCCTTTTTAAAGAGCGACTGGTCTTTGTTTGGAAATAGAGATGAATAGGGTTCGGGAGTCGATTATGTCTAGGGAAGGCATGGGTGTTTATCCCCACAGCACCCTAGAGCATCCGTCATTACAACAATTACCCTTAGACTGGCAAATTAAAACTACCCCTTTTATTATTAAAATTTTAGAAAAAAATGAGTCATCAAACTGTACAGTTGAAACGGCTCGAATCGTGAGATCAACAAGCTGTTGTAGCTAAATTGATCTTTTCTTGATTTTTCGTAAGGCAACTTGCATAATTTTATTGTTTTAGAGTAAAAGGATTTTTATTTAAAAAAATGAACTTTTGAAGAATCAAGCTGCATGAGCTTAGATTTCTCTCGCGTGGTTAAAGAATGAATGAGTCCTACGACTAGATTAATTCTTCTTGGAGAAGTGAAATATTTGAATTAAAAAAAAAAATTAAGAATCATTTTTAACCTTAGCGTAAAAAGAAACTTTATTTATGAAAAAGAACTTTGAGAGATCAAGTTGTACAAGCTTAGAATTCTCTCGAGTGATTAGGGAATCACTAAGTCGTACGACTAAATTAATTCCCTTGCACGTTTATTAATTTGGGGGGTGAATTATTTAAAAAGAAAGAAATTTAATAGTTATCCTATTAGCGTAAAAATAATTTTTATTTAGAAAGAAGCTTTTGAGACGTCAAGTTGTAGAAACTTGGACGTTTCTCGAACAACCGAGAAATCAACCAGTGTATACTAAATTGATTCTCCCTTTTTAAAAAAAAAATATTTATTATTTTTCGAGACAAGCTATTTAAAAAGAGATTCTAATAGTTATAATACTTTTTAGAGTAACAGAAAATATTTATTTGTAAAAAGGGCTTTTAAGAGGTCAAGTTGTAAAAAGTCAGACATCTCTCAAACGATTGGGTAATCAACAAGTGTACACTAAATTGATTCCCTTTTTATTCTTGAAAAGATTTTATTAATTTTTAAGAAGTGGATTGAAAAATTAATTATTCGTCGCACTTATCTTATATTTTCTAGTTTCTAGTGTAAAATGGAAATCTTATTTCGAATAGGAGCTTTGTGATGTCAAGTTTGTAAAAACTTAAACGCCTCTCGCAGGATTGAAGGTTCAATAAGTGTACACTAAATTGATCCATTTTATTTCTGAAAAAGGTATTCATTTTATTTTTGAGGAAGCAAGTCACTTACAAAAAGGACTCTGTTTTTTTTTTTTTTATCTTATTGTTCTTCCAAAAAAAATTTATGAATGTTAATTTTTACATGGAAAAAAAAAGAGAAATTGAATGTTAGAGCCAACAAATCGTTAATATTTAAATGACTCTATTAAGCACGCAAGTGAAGTCCGACGTTAATCGAAGACCTCAAAATTTTATTTACAAAGAGTACTAAAAAGATTATGAGTTAAAATTTGTGAAAAATGCACTTTACATTTATGTGTTCATTTCATTTCTTAACCTTGGAAGTATTTGCAAAGTGATATGATATTTACAAAATTTAGCAAATAAAAGGGATTGCTTTGATCCTCGAAAATTTGGAAACAAAAATAAGTCTGGGCGATTAAAATCCAAGTCCTTCAAGATTGGGTGTGGAACATCATCATTAACGTCAGTAGATGAAAAAAATAGAAATTAAAGAAAAAGCTAGAGAAACAAATTTTAACAAAATACTAATCACTTTAAAGTTTAAATACATTGCATTTCTACCTACTTTCCATTGACTATGAATAAAATTCCATGGCTGATATATTTGCCTTGTACTAGACCGAGTTTCACTCAGGAAAGACACAAATCTTTTATTTAAAGCCTTTACAACTTTACATGAATGAAAGAGACAAACAAACAAATACATATATTTACATAAGAATCATGATTAGCGCACCAGCGGATATGTTATTTAGAAGTGGGATTAAATAAGTTCACCATTCATGCTTCCACCCTCCCAAAATTCATAATGCTTTTAACAGAGTTTGTAATATTAGTTCACAAGCAAATCACAAATGCTATATGGGTTATACAATACAAAACTATTCCAAATCATGCAATACCATTGTGCAATGGGTGGAAACATACAGCGCTATTCCAAGATCATGAACAAAAGATAATGCTTCCAGCCAAAAAAAAAATTTGTTCACATACACTGTTGTGATTGAGAAAGTGTGACACCCTCTCCGGGATCATCACAAAGTTACCCCAATGCGGAAAATTTAATTAAAGTGCTGGTTACTTTCGGAAAATAAAATTATTAAAGTAATAATATTTCTATGAATTTGGTGACAAATTTTTTTTTCTTTTTAGTGCACGTCCAAACATTACCGAAACTAAACAAACATACACTAATATATTCATTTTATACATATGCATCCTTGTTTAATATAGATATATATTACAACCACACTAGGAGATTACAAAAGGACCTCTATTATGTTAGGTCATTCTCCTCAAACTAAGTAAAGAAAATATAAAGACATATAGAAAACAGTAGTGTACGTCTAGAACCATACAAAAAAAACTAATGGCTCTCAGTAGCCAGGTTAACTGACGAATATCACTACCCCAAAATAACTAACCCTACAGCTGGTCAGAGCTAATGGAACCCATTAGGAGATCAGGATGATCACCCCCTCCTAAAGCAGAACTATCCGATGAGGATACTGCTGCTTCCGCACCCTCGCCTGGTGCCTCATCGTCGTCCTCTATAGGTGGCAAGTCCACAAGGATGTCCTCCACGAACTCATCAGGGTCCTCCTCTATCACCTCGTCTGGAACTACCTCAACAGGAGGCTCAGCAGGTACTCCTACATCTGGTGCAGCTATCTGTAAAGGCTGTCCCAACTCTGGGTGAACCTTAATCTCTCCGTGCTCCAACAAGTACTGCAGGTAAAGTCCTGGTGGAGGTAATGGTATCTCGCAAGTCTCGACAACATACGTTCTACGCTGAGGTCCGGCAGCTAGTGTGCCAGTAGTCTCACATGTCGGGCCAAAATAGGTAGCGCTCCTCGCCCCGGGATTGATCTCCCAAGTGCCACCGTGCGTACGGTTCTCAAAAGCGATGCTGCGGAACACCGAATGTGCCAGTGGCATCATTGGATCCATCTATCCTCAGATATAAGAAAAGTACCACAAGAAGAGAACAACAGAGAAACAATGCAAGAGTGAGAAACCAATTTATGGATTTAACGCGAGAATCATATACCGGACACTAACAAAACATATAAACCTTCATACATAATATCACAGGATTTCATGTCAGCGCATCATCAGTTTTGAAAATTATGTATGCAACACTTCATTAATTGGTCTCTAACAATATACCTAATCTCATGAGATATCAACAACATATGGTGAGTTGATCAGACTCAATAGCCACTCACGGCAAAGGCACTCAAGCCAACGGCACTCAAGCCAAAGCCACTCAGGCAATGCCACTCAGGCAACGGCACTCAGGCCAACGGCACTCAAGCCGAATCCCACTGCAAACTGTCCAAACCAAGGCACAGTAATACAAAAGTGGGCTCATTGACCACCAAGGTACAATGAGATAAACACATGAATATCTCCTTGATACCATGATTAACTTTATAGACACGTCTGCCTTAAATGTATGTAAAATCTTTTATTCTCGTCGTTTCTCTTTGTGTATACAATTTCCTCTGTTGCAGCACAAAACGCTTACAACCATCATCGTTTTAAAGTGTCTTAACTCTTTTATTAACAACACAGGACCTCAAGTCTGAATGCTCAGTCACGAGATCCATCAACCGATGCACCAGTTTTAGGCTCGTGGTCATAGAAAACATTTTAAATGTTTTAAACAGTATACCTCATGTATACAGTAGATACCCAATCTACAGGACCTTAAGTCCGAAGGACACTCAGTCCACAACACCAACGAACCTTAGTACCCCGACGTCTCGGTTACTAAGTTCAAAACCACTTGTTAACATAGTTAAGTGAAACTTGATTCTAGAAAATCATCTGATATAAAAACTTAGTTTTCCTGAAAATAGTTCCCTAAAAACTCAACTAGTTCAAACTACGTACTGCCGTTTCAAAATAACATTTGCCGTCAATTTATGTTTTTAACGTCAGTTTAGCCTAATATTAGCTTTTTCCACTGTAATAATATTTAAAAATCATCATTAAGTTATTTTTGAAAGTTTCTTTCATAAAATAACATTTTATAATTTTCCGAAATTTCTTATATAAAAATTAGCAGTAGTAAAATATTTTCACGGTTTCGCCCTCTCTGTGACTCATGGTTCACTTTTTCACTGCTTATTCATTAAAATAATATTATTTTTCCAATATCCCTTATTAATCTCACATAAAAATTTCATCAATATTATATTCTAATATTTGCCAATTAAACATTGAATATAATTTACTAAGCTTATTAAAGCTTTTATCTGATTAATCAATTGGGCACTGACCACGGTCAGGCTTCTCAAACAACATTTCTCAATAACATACAACATACAATATAATTCTACACAGAGTATACAAGCACAATAACTGAACAATTAACTGCAGATAATCAAACACCATATAATAAAACTTAACAATTAACTGCAGATAATCAAACACAGAATAAACAAAACCACTGAAAACAAATAACAGAAAACAAACACCATACCCACAAAACCAATATACAGACCAACACAAATGGTATATGACCATCCGAAAATCCCTTAGGAATTCCCCTCTTACCTCTTGTAGAATGTTCAGTGAAAAAAAAGTGTTCGTCGAAAGTCCACAGTTCACGTACCCGTCGTATACACGTAACCTTCAACCATTACAATCAAATAATTACAAAACAAGAAATTAACAACACCTAATTCCTTCTATATGGTCACGGCCCCAAGGGTCTAATGTGACTAAAGTTTCCTAATTAGGCCTAAGTTATGGATTAAGGAGTTTTAACTACCTAGAACCATGAATTAACAACTAAACAACTAGGTTAAGAATCAAAAGCTTCCTAACCCTCAAATACCTAGAATTCGGCCATGACATGTTCATGTGGCTAGGGTTTTTTGTTTGACACAACAACTTGGATTCAACAATCATATATACTAACAAGACAATATACATGATCCTTGATAAGAAACATGAACAATATCTCCTCCAAACTAACCTAGGTAGGTTCGGCCATGGTGAGTATGAAAGGAAGGAAATCTTTGTTTTCAACATAGCCATGGATTTAGAACACATGCATGATGATTATCAAGGCTAACTAGATTACTTCCAAGAGAAGAAATAAAATTTGTCATGCTACTTTTTAGAGAATTCGGCCTAGCCAAAAAATTTAGGAAGGGAGAGTTTGTTTGCTAAATAACCTTGGATTCAACATGTTTAGATATTAGAGAGTTAAGATCCATGATTATTTAGATGAACATGAATTAAAATTTCTTCCTCCTTTTATGACCTAGGTTCGGCCCAAGCAAGAAAATAGGGAAGGAAGATTTGGTTTTCAATAAACTCTTGGGTTTAGATAGAAGAGATGATTATAAGCATATAGGAATTGGTTTCACTATTTTAGGAGTTTTCTACAATTTATGGTAATTTTTCAAAGTTATGATCATAAAGATGAACTTAGTTGGAAACTAATGATCAAGACATGGAAATAGAAAACTTCATGAAGAACATGATAATAAATGATGAAAAGAAGTAAGAATCACCTCTTGAAGCTTAGGAAATGTGCAAGAACCAATCACTTCTTTTGCAAACTCAAGCTTTTGGGTAAGTATAACAATGGAGTTTTGAGAGGATTGTAGGAGATGAAGATGATTCTAGACAATTGTAGATTGTGTGAGTCACTTAAGGAAAAATATGGCTGCCTCCACCATGGGCCATGCGCCACATTTTGGGCCTTGCCAAGCCCAAGCCCATTTGTTTTATTTTGTTAACTAGAAACCATGAAAACATAACTAGTTCATAATGAGTTTATGACATCAATTAGATTTTGTGGAATTCATACTCTTGGATATGGTTTTGGAGTCTTTGGACCGCAGCCCTCTAATGGTTTTTGACTAAAATTTCTGGCCCAAATCACTTGGAAATGCATAAAAACTAACTTAGGGTCCAAAGTGCAATTAAGCGAAAGTTTAAGGACTTAAATGCAAATTCTAAAATTTGACACAAAAGTGTGACTCCTCTACATGAATCAACTTAAACTTATAAGAAAATGATTTATCGACTCCAAGAAACTCCGTCGTTTGCTCCGTCGTTTACCCGATTACGTATTTCGCCCGTAAAAGATAAATATTTCACTGTTTTATGAAATAATTCTAAAAATACACTATCGTAGGAAATGAAATAAGAATCTTAAGTGTTTCATTCACGAGTTAAAATTAGGTCTTATGGTCAATATAAGTATACTGTCAGTGAAAACAGCGGGCCGGGATTCGCCCGTCGTTTCAACCAAAATTTTACTCGTAGCTTCCTACGTTCAAGTAGAATTGAGTGGTAAACTCCGTTTATTTAAAATAATTTTCTAACACACTAATAATTAATTAAACATATGACTCTGCATTCCTGGTATTTAAAACAGTGAAAAACAGGGTGTTCCAGAAAGCAGCAAATCTGACAAGGAGTGTGATTGAAAAAGAACACTGAACATTTGAGAAAAAAAATGAATGGTGCCTTGTACAAACATTATGCAGGTGAAATATTATATATGTATTTGTTAGACAGACCTCTCAAAAATAAAACACTCAATTTGTCAAGGTCATACATGGAAAAAAAAACATCCTATTCAGCTTGCATATTTCAAACATTTATTTTTACAATTTGAAGATTAACATCACCAAGCTTGACAGATTGTGATCACAACTAGAGGAAGAACAATATGACATTGTAACATCAATATTACAATCAATTAGTTCCTGTAAGGCAAGTAAACATTGTATTAGGCTGAGTAATTAGATCACTGTGTCGAATACCTTGCACTTGCTATATCTATTCTGATCATTTTGACATAATACTAGCATTTAGTTATGACATACACATTTGAGCAAATACATGATAGGCAACCAAAGACAAGATCAGACTAACAAAATTATATAGCATACACACCAAGTCAGACTAAGTAATATCAGACAAGATAAAATTGATTGTCATTCATTCAACCTTGTTATAGCAATTACAGTAGAGAAGGCAAAACAAGGAATGAAAATTACCACACAGGGTACCTCTCTAACTCACGGAATGCACTGGTAGAAACATAACTCAGTGAACTTCCCCAAACTTTTTGAACAAAATTTCGGACCCTAAGCAGAATACCAAATCAAGAATTTTCGCCCTTAACAATGTGTCCCCAAAACCAGAATTTCGGACCTCACAACAGAGTAACCAGAACAGAATTTTTTGGACCCCTCACAGAGTAACCAAAAACAGCAATTTTCGGGGCCCTAACAGAGTGTACCCGAACTATATCTTCGGCCCCCCCTTGGTTCTTGATCCTTCATCCCTTTTTATAGGAAAGATCCAGAGAGCAACTTCTTCAACTTGCTACCCCATTAATGGCGAATTAAATGCCATTTAATGCTTCTGAGGGACTGATCCAATATGCAGAGATATTCTATGCCTTTCTTCAATTTTGTTCAGAGCAAGGGAGTGCTCGTCACCGTACACGTGTCTTCGCCGCCACTGTTAACTCTCGAATGGTCAAAATGCACATGCACAGGGATCTTCGTGTCGGGTAGACGGCCATGGAGGTGAGGCGCACAGAGGATAAGGAAAGAGATGAGATGGTTTGATATGGTATGAGGAAGAAGGGGAAAAATGAAGAAAATGGTGTGATATGGGCGGCGCTGGAATGGAGAGGAAGGAAGAAGAAGAGAACAAAATGGTGAGCGGTGGCGATGGCAGCCATGGGAGAAGGAGGAGGAATTAAGAAGAAGTTTTGTATTGATGATGGAGGCTAGGGTTACAAGATGAAGGAGATAAAAAAAGAAGTGTGGAGCGGGTTGGAAGTAAACGGGTCGTGCTCGACCCGGTCTGGCAGTGAGGTTTTGGGCCGGCCCAATAGAAAAGAAAAAATAAAGGTAGGTGTTGTGTGAAATTTTCCAAATCTAAGAAATGGTTAAAATTATCTAATAATGCAAACTAAGCACAACATAGCTACATAGCCTAGTGGTTGTGACCTTATATGCCAGCTGTGTGGTTGTGAGTTCAATTCCTGCTTTGGACATTTTTGCTGGGTGCGGATCAATTTATGTGAGTGGCCCATTCTGATAGGCTGGGTGCATTTCTTTTCTTTTTGTTCTTTTGGACTTGGAGGGAATTGAGCACAATACTCTCTTTTATTTCTTCTTCTCTTTTCTTCACTTCACTTCACTTTGCTTTATTTATTTATTTTTCCCTGAAAAATCAAATAAAAGTAAAAAGTTAGAATTAAATAAAATAAAAAAGGGACAAAATTAGGTGTTCACAGGGCTCGAGCTGCATCTAGGACACATCGCATCTGCAGACATTCCTCTTTTGTGTCTTTCCACATTAGTTAAGATCTTACCATGGACTAGTTTCCACCAAAAAGCTCTGATGCGATTTGGCTCGATCTCCATTTCCAGATCATCTTAAACAAGGGAATATCAACTTGAACAGACACTGAATCAATGTAGATAGACTTATATGCAGACTTTAAAGTGAACATACCATCTGAGCATAGAGTCCAACAAGGAAAGTCCATACTGTCAAGGTCATTTGGAGGTCTAACTCCTTGGATTTTATCACACACATTGCTAGGAACATATTGTTCAATAACCTATTTCCAATCATTATTTTACACATAAAAGGAAAGAGGAAATTCAGCTTGGTCCCGAGGAATCATTCCATGACAGCACTCCTCCATACTTGATAAACCAGGGATCCACCTATCCTTCCAAAACCTGATGTCATTGTCATTCCCTATAGACCAAATTATATTGTCTTTCAATGCAGGCCAAACTCCATATATGACTCTCCAAATATTGGAGCAAATACTTCTAGAATCTACCTGAGGCAAAGAGTAAGGGCCATAATGATATTTAGCTCTCATTACTTGGACCCAAAGTTTCTCTGGATTTGCAATTAGCTGCCAAGCAAGTTTCCAGATGTATGCTTTATTAAGGACTCTTAAGCTTTTGAAACCTAGTCCTCCCTCTTCTTTAGGCAAACAAATATAAACAAGATGACACTTCCTTTGATCTGTAGTACTGCCCCAGATGAAGTCTCTACATAATTTTTCTGTCTCTTCACAGACTGAAATTGGAATAGCACAAGATTGCATCACATATCCTGGGATATTGGATAAAGAAGCTTGAGCCAATGTGATTCTACCAGCAAAGGATAATGAGGAAGCCTTCCATCCTGACAACTTCTTCTTCATTTTATCAACAATGAATGAGAAGGAATGTTTCGATATTCTCTGATGCAGCAAGCGAGCTCCCAAACAGACTCCAAGATCTTCATTTTAGTTGATTCCCAGCACTAGACACAAATCTACAAGGATATTTCCCTTGTGGTTTTTGGAAAAGAACACCTTGGACTTTTGCAAATTGATTTTCTGGCCAGACTTTGCACAAAATTTAGTCAATACACTTTGAATCATTCCTGCTTGCTCAAAGAAGCCCCTGCAACAAGCATTAAATCATCTGCAAAATTTATGTGAGATATCCTTGGACCATTACCTCTTCCAAATTTAAGAGGTTTCCAAGTACCTGGATTTACAAGGTCTTGAATTCTATGACCTAGTCTTTCCAAGGCAAGCACAAAGAGGTAAGGAGAGATGAGATCTCCTTGCCTCAAGCCTCTAAAAGAATTCAAAGAATTCGTTTTTTCTCCATTCAATTAATGTTCATAGAATCAGAATTTTAACAATTCTTTATAAGATTGTTATGCATTAAAAAAGCGTAAAAAGATTAATTCATTAGATAAGGAGGGATCAATTTAAAACAGTCTATGTAAAAAGCGTACTTACACTCATGAATAAAATTTCATTAGATAAGTTTGTTATACAAAGTTAACTTTTGGATTGAAAACTCCTATTATATAGATCATATAGATAGAATTTCACATTAATTCGAAATTTTTTAGTACTTCATTGATATACATCAAGATTAACATAATATATAGTTTTAAAATATATTAAAATAGGAGCTATATGCTAACATTTTTATTATGTTAAAAAAAATTGAAAATTTGAGAGAACGGTCTAGATGATATATAGTTATAATTCAATGGTTGGATCAATAAAAATTATATTTCTTAAAAAGTTATTTGGTAGTGTAAGAGTGCTAAGTCTTATACAGATGTAAGTTGGTCATTTCTCATATAGAGAAAGGATCCAGTTAAGTCAAAAACATTCATACACCCATAAATAACTTTTCATTAGGTAAGTTTCTTACAAAATCAACCATTGGATATATATAAGTGTGATTGTAAAATCAGATTTTTTTTATTTTTATTTTTTTGTCTTTGATCAAGTATCTTCACAGATAAAATTGTAAGACTAACCATCCGATTGGAATGTTGGTTAAGTAAAACCCTCCTTACAGTGGTGACTCTAGAATTTGCATCTTTGATCTTGTATATAGAATTTGTCTGGAAACACATTTCATTTCACTAGAACCAACCATTTTTTATTCAAGAAAGAATTTTTATATATGTTTTGGACGTGGGGACTAGAAATTTGAGAGAACCATAATCCTCATCAGCGCGCCTCGAAATTGTCGTTAAATAATGCACTGCTTTCCGTCCTCATATGCTTTGTTTTCCTTTTCTTTTTTGTTAATATCATTTGAAAATTTTAAAGAAAAAATCACTTAATCAATATAAAAGTCAACATTTCAGATCCTTTGTTTGGACACGGATGGCCATTCATTGAAAAGACAAGCACAACAATTGTTTGTTTTTTTTCGAAGCAAAGCACAACAATTGTTCTATCTATAAAAAAAAGTCATTTTTTCATCTTAAAAGAATTTCAGCTTGTGAGCTCGTTTGGCAACAATTTCAACTATATGCTTTATTTATAATGATTTGAGATTGAGATTATAAGTGTATTCTAATTAAATACTACTCCCTCCGGTCCTTATTATAAAAGATAAATGACTATTTTTTTAGTCCAAAATATAAGAGACATGCATATATTTTGACAAATATTAAATGTTCATTTCTAATTTTACCCTTATTTATAATAGGGTTTATATTTACGAGACAGTGCAACTTTCAATACAAGTAGGTTTGTTCATTAATTATTGAAGGGTTAAATTTATAAATTTATATGAATATTAATTACAAATAGCTTATTTCAATGCATTTCTTTGGTCTGTGTGTTTTAGGGTTTTGCCTCTTATATATAGGACCAGAGGGAGTATTTAATAATACTAGCTTGGATCATCCATTAGGTGGTGAGCCAACCGAGGTTTGCATATCTGGTTAAGCATTCCGCTTATATTAGCTATCGTTCGATTTCTAGATATCCCAATTGATAGGCAATATGTAAATTCCACTATAAATTTTCATTGAGGTTGATGATATTCTTTAACCTTGCAAGAGGGCGTGCTTTTCCTCCGTCTAAATTTGTTGTTGAAAAAAAAAAATCCATTAGGCAGTGATGCTGGTGGGGTTCACAAACGCCTTGGAGGCATCAAAATCTTTGGGAATGTTGCCAGGTAGGACTAGGACTTTGCAGTCCGTGGATCTTGTTATCCTGTACCATTGATGCGTTCCAAGTGCACCAAAAAACTTCAACATGCCACATGATCCACATGATCCGTGATAATTCAAAACTTATGCAACTCATGGTCCACCAACGAAAGAACATGTAAACGACGAAAGTTAAGGGGTCCCTGTTAGGAGATGATGTGTCTGCGAGTTGTGGATTGTGAATCGTTAAGAAATTAATAATAACACATAGATCAGAAATTTCCAAGTCGATAAGGTGTCCTTTGGAAGTGCTCAAGAGCCATTTGATTGTGGACCGTTGATCACAATCATTGATCCATCATAGGGAAAGCACTTGGCACGTTGTAGCCTGTAGGTGGCTCCAGAGTACTGATGCTTATCTTCCAGTCTTTCACGACATATTATCTCCTAGATGGGGGATTTTATTTTTTTATTTTTTTATTTTTTTATTTTTTTTAAAGTCAGTATATCGTAACTAACTAGATGGGGGATGCTGATGGAGCATGAAGATTGCAAAATTCATCTATGAATATATGAATGTTATAACAATCAATTATATCATACATTGAGTCAAAAAATAAAAATTGTATATCATACATTTATTTTACTTAAGATGTATTATAATATATTTCAGTATTCATTCACATTTATGCAAAGTTTACTAGGAGGAATGTTAATATAATTACTCATAATTTAGCAAAAGCAGCCGTATATAAGACACTTTAAATTTATTTTGATGTCCTAACATATATTGACTCATTAATTTTTAATGAAATGTAATAGTTTTCTCGCATCAAAAAAAAAAATCACACTTATATTAATATACTAATTGCTTGTATAAGTGTCACTGGTAATAGTACAAAGAAAAATAAAACATTTTCAATATTATAATACGATGAAATGAAAACGCAGAAGGGATTGGTTCACTTAACATGGGAAGATATAGCCAATCATTTATCACTATTTAGATAAAGTTAAAAAGGCACAAAAGATGGCGCAGGCATCCTATGGTGCTAAACTGCTAATTATTCATGCCATGTTTGGTGAAAAAGAATTAGACGAAGGCAAAAAAATAAAATAAAAAAAATTTATGTATGGCACTTGCGCTGCCTCTACTTGCAAAGGGCACATTAATAACCCATTTCTTTGCTTTAATCTCCAACGACAGATTTTCTTTTCTTTTCTTTTTTTTTTAAAAAAAAGAATAATTGTTTATAAAGAGGATTTAATTTTAAAATTTTTTTTTTTGGGTAACAGAGGGGATTTAGTTTTAATTATTAGTATAAAGATTTTTCATACTATTATCAAATTATTGAAGAAAACAATTGACTCAAATTTCGACCATTATTATCTAATAATGATTTTTTTTTTTTAATGATTTAGTATCAGTCATTAAATGATGATGATGATATGTAGAAATAGTAAAAATATTAAATAGTTAGAATTCTTTATTAAAATTATTGTCAGAACGAGTTGATATTGATAATAACTAATGAATAAATAAAGGTAAATGCTAACAATTTCCAAGAGTATTATTTATGGAATCAAGGATAAAATTTTGTATTAAGAAATGTTGTATTCAATATATTCAAAATTTAAAAGTTACACTTCTCCATACAAATTCCTATATTTTATTCTTTAATTAGTACTCATAGGGTACTGATTAACAATACCTATAAATAATTGATTTTGACCAAATTGACCTATCCATCAATTACACTAAAATATTGAAAAAAATTGGCTAATTTTTGTCTAATGTGTTTTTTGCTTTATACAATTTCTCCAAAAAAAAAAATCACTTCACAAGAATGATTTAAGGATTTAATTGATATTCATTGTCAGTGTAAATATTTTTTACACTATCAATCATTTAGAAATTGACACATCATTAAAAATGTTTGATTTTTATCCTAACTATATTATTAAAAGTCACTCAGAGTGTGTTTTGGAAAGCTGGAAAAAATAGATTATGATGATAATGGATTATACATATAATCGATTATTGTAAAAATTGATTATATTGAGAATATTTTTTTGTTTGGGTATGTTTGCTGAAAATCGATTTTAAGATAATCTATTTCGTTTGGGTGGTGCAAAAAAAATCACTTTTACATAGTAATTTACGAAAAAGGATATAAAGTTAAGGGTAGGATTGGAAAAGCTAGTTTTGAGATAGAAAATAATCAAATCTGAATAATCCAACAGTCCTTTACAATATATGCACCCCTAACAGTTTTTTTTTTTTCAAATTTAAGCCAAATGCCAAATACATTAGATTATTGAAGAAACAACTTTTTAAGTGGGAGAACAGATGAAATGAAAATAATCATGTTGGGTGAAAACCCTACCCTTCCCCACTCGTTACCCGTGCGAGTACCCGCTAGACGTGTATTTAGCAGGTTTTACGTATACCATGAATATCACTGATATCCATGGATATTTGTTAAATCTGTTAGCATCAACACAATTTTTTTTTTCCAGAAAAAGCTTCTAGCATTGAAATGTTGGAGCACTCTAACCTTTGAAGACTATAGTACATAGCTAATCCTAGAAGAATACAATATACAGACCTCCTTTTAAACCTTTGGAGCACTCTAACAGTATACTAATCTGTTTGTAATTACCATGGTTCTTAATCTCCTACAATACAAGACATATATAGAAGAATGCCAAATTCATCCCACGCAGGAAGGGAACTCAATAATACTGGCTTCTCCGATATGTCAATAACATGAGTTATCTCAGAAAGAAACCCTAAACATTAAATTTAAAAATGAAATTCTATACATCCTTAGATTTTTATTAGCCCAATCCTTTTTAGATCAGATGAAGCACATTTTGTTTGTCATTTGTCCTTCACCTGTGGGACGGAAACGAAGAAGGAGGACAAAGGCTGAAATGGGGTGGCGGATTTGGATCTGTGTTCTCGAGGAAGGGCGTTGGTGAAGAGAGGCGAATCCGGATTGACGACTTGCAGGCGGTTCGTAGATAGCAAGGGATGACTGACGCGAGGGCGTGTACAGCGGTGGCACAATTGCTGAGTGTTGCTTGATGTTGCTGTCTTACCGAGTTTTATGGGCAAATTGGTAACGCTTGGGCAAGCAAGACTCGCGGGAGTGAGAGAGCGATGAAAGTGGATGGCAGTCGATGAGAGAAGAATGAGAGGAAGAATAAGTCTGTATGAGTGAGTGGAGGAAGAAGGGAACAATGCAAAGAATGACCCAGAAGAAGTGAGCGAGAGGAATTGTAGAGTATACTTAGGTTAAGGTTATAAATCAAGGACATTTTTTTAATTTCACCATCGGGGACGGGTACCCGCGGGTACGAGTACCTTGTGACACCCGGGGCTGACGAGGGCGGGGAGTGGTCGCCAGTGCAAGAAGGCATGGACAAGGAGCATCTCCTGGCAGGCTCCTAAGCGAAGGGACACATGAATGAACCGATTACACACCAGAATGTGAGGGATCCTGAGACTGTATAGGTATGGGACTATACAATTGGAGACGGCTTATATGAATTGATTGGTACTACCTATTCCAACAAGATGCATCTTCTTTTCGGGAGCTCTCAGTTAAAAACTCCACAATTAAGCGTGATTGACTTGGAGCAATTCTGGGATGGGTGACCTCCTGGGAATTTTCCCAGGAAACGTGTGAGTGAGGACAAAGCACGCTAAAAAGACCCGTGTTGGTTTGTGGGGACAGTCGTCAATCCATAAAACAACCTGGGATGTTACATACCTCAATACCTATCCCTGTCCCATTAACAAGTGGAGAACAAAAGTACCCATTTATTTTACCCGTAAGTACCCATTAAGACCCCCACCCCTGTAACAACAAGATTCAACCCTTGATATACCTAAGACTCCTTTTTTCTCATCACGAATGCCTACTTTCATTGAGGAACATGTAATGGACGATGTACTTGCCACTCGTGAGAACCATAATGAAGGGATATTGATATAAACTTGACACCATAGTGTAAGTTATGAATTTTGTTTTTCATACCATAGTGTAATTTATGTTTTTTTAGGTATCCATATTAATTAATTATTTTTTGTTTTTGTTGGTGACTTAATTTAATTAATGTTGAATCTATTTGAAATTGTCCATGCTTTGGCGGAACAGACTTGATAGAGCGCGGATATAGACTTTAAGCATGATGCATAGATTTATGTTGTAAGTACTTAGAAAATATATTATTAGTTTGTGTATGTAATAGATCATAGGGGTGTGCATGACCCGGTCCGACCAGATAACCCGGCCCGGCCCGATTGGTTTTGGAAGAAGAAAAGAGGGACCCGAAAAGGCAAATGGACGAACCCTGTCCTATTTTTCTGACCCGGTACCGGGTTTAGGACGGGCACGGGTTACCCTACCCACCCCTAATATACTTACACTCTTATTTGTCCCACAATTTTATACCTGAAGTGTCGCACGACCCAACCCGTTACGCAATGCACACTCAGCCAGTCACTCTAGGTTAAAAATTTGTCACATTTTCACTCGCAAAGATACAAACACTCATCGACTCCTCATTCTCAAAGACACGAACACAAATCCTCAACCCCACCCACGACGGCGTCGACTCGCGAGGAAGAGAGCCACCCAGTCACCCACACTGCTTCGAGTCGTGAGGAGGAGACCCACCGCACCGTTGTTGCCTGCTGCGTCGCCGCCTGCAACTCAAGGAGACCCATCACGTCCCTGGAACTCCGTTCGATGTTTGTGCTTCTGTGAAGAGGACCACCACTCATGACCGTTCGTCCTTGCAACTTTGCTTTAGTATGTTCTTTTCTCTCTGCTACTCTCTATTCTCTCTCTCAAATCTTTGAAAAAAATTTGAAACCCTAAAACTATTTTGAAACCCTAAAACAATTTCTCAGCTCTGGTAGTCTTTTGCACTTTTGTACTTGGTTGTGCTTACTATTTTGAAACCCTAAAACAATTTCTCAGCTCCGTTGGCTATGATGAAGTGGCTACTTCACACTCTGTTTTTTCAGTTTTTGACTAATCAGAATGTGAAAGTAGGGATCTTTTCTTGTAGATACTTAGAATACTTAGTTTCTTGATGTACACATTTGGTGGCTTTGGCCTTTCTAGTTGCTTTTTTTGGTATACAACTTAACACCTTGGCTTAGGTTTAAGGATGTTTGACACTTTATTTCACTGTATGCAACTAGTTTAAGACTAGTAGGGTGGTGTGTGCAGATACATGCTGAATCTTTGAACAGATACGTGCTTAATCTTTGTCAGTTAATATTTGCTACTGATTTTTGCTTTTTTGATCACAATTGTTTAGGTAAAAAGAAATGGCAGATAGAGAGCTTACTCCATCTATGACAATTGCGACTGAAATTTGCAACCCAACCCCTCCTGCAGATGGTTTTACTGTACCAGTAATATCTCAGCAGATAGGGGGTGAAAATATTGAGGCTGTTGGACAAGGAAGTAAGAGTAAGAAATCCTCC
Organism: Echinosophora koreensis; assembly: GCA_035048595.1. Classification (NCBI taxonomy): domain Eukaryota; kingdom Viridiplantae; phylum Streptophyta; class Magnoliopsida; order Fabales; family Fabaceae; genus Echinosophora; species Echinosophora koreensis. The sequence continues at coordinate 49,862 of JAPCYP010000335.1, read as the reverse complement.
ATGGTTTGGGATCATTTCACCAAGCTTCCCTTAGAGGAGACTAAGGGCGAACATAAGGCCAAATGTAACCATTGTCGTACCGTGTATGTCTGTGACCCAAACAAGCATAGCACGAATACTTTGAACAAACACCTGCATAGGTCTCATCAGTGGATATTTTCTAAAGCAGGGAAGATGGGGAGACTTCATGGTTATATGCCAAAGATCAATGAGGGAGAAGACAACCTAGATGCAAAAAAATATGATGGCCGTAACTTAGAGGATTGCAAGAGGACCGTGGCTGAATTTGTCATATACGATGAAATGCCATTCGAGGTTGTTGAAGGACGTGGGTTCCGTAAAATGATGAACCGGTTAGAGCCTAGATTTACTGTGCCATCTAGGTACACAATTTCAAGGGACTGCTACCAGCTGTCCTTGGATGAAAGAAGAAGCTAAAGGCTTGGTTTATGAAGTCATGCAATCGTGTTTGTATGACTACAGACTGTTGGACTTCAAACCAGAATTTAGGCTACATGTGTTTGACTGGATATTTCATTGATGAAGAATGGAAGCATCAAAAAATAATTTTGAACTTTTGTCTAGTTGAAAATCACAAGAGTGAGACCATTGGAAGAGAGGTTGAGAGGTGTTTAAGAGAATGGGGAATTGATAAAGTTTTCACAATCACAGTTGATAACGCAAGCTCAAACGATGCAGCCATTTTGTACCTTCAAAGGAAATTAGATACTAGGGGTGGGCTAGTATGTGGTGGCAAATATTTGCACATGAGGTGTCCTGCTCATATTATGAATTTAATTGTAAATGAAGGCATAAAGGAGCAACAACCTTCCATTTTTAGCATTAGGAATGTTGTGCGATATGTTAGGTCTTCTCCCCAAAGACTTAAAAGATTTAAGGAATGCATCGAGGCCGGAATGATTAAGTCTCAAAGCCTTGTGTGCGATATGTGTGCTCTGATAGCAGTATAGATGGGTTGACCAAATCTTAGGATGTTATCATGTTGTTTGTAACTAGATAGCTTATCACTTTGTTATCATTATTGTTAATATTCCCTATGAATGATTTTAGGCAAGTCTTCCTGCGCATGATGTTAGGCAAGTCAAGTTGTTTAGTTGGCAGCCATACATATATACTCTTGTGACATTCTTTAAGCAGTACCTTGTGTTCATAACCGCATTCATTTAGAAGCTAGTTTTTATCTTTATTTTTCAGTCATGTTTTAATTTATAACACACACTGTGATAGTCCTGTTTCAGTTATACAATTTGTATTACTTGTTATGACTGTACAAGTGTTATATCTACATTGTGATAGTGCTTCAATTGTGTTTAGATGATTGTTGATACTCCAATTATAGGAGTCAGATTTGATGCCAATCTCTATATCTATAATAGATATATTGTTTTTACTGCATTATAAAAGTTACATGGTCATGCTGTACAAAGTTCCAATTTATGTTTCTCACTTACAAAAATTAATTCATGAACTTATAAAGGATCTATTCAACTTCGGGTCAACCCAGTCTCGTCCCACTTTGGCCCGGTCTTAATTCAACTCGGATATGATCGGGTTCCTTCGGGTTTAGGGACGGGTTCGGGTTCAAAGAATTGGTCATGTCAATGTTTAGGACCGAGTGAGGGACAAGCCAAACCCGTCCCAACCCGTCCTACGCACACCATCATGACTTAGTTACCTTGATCAATTTTGGTTGTATATATGATTTCTTGTTGTAAAATGTATATATATATATATATATTGATTCTGTTATTGATTTGAATTTTGGATGACCTTAGTTAGCTTCACTGTGTGTATCTTTAAATTTTAGCAGGTACATCTGGATGCTTCTATGTGTGTATCTATGAATTATTGCAAGTGCAGTAACTGAAAGCAAACCAATTTAAAAAAAAAAAAAACTCTTGTAACAGTGGTTGTTGGTATAATCGCTGTTAAAAGTCAACTTGTGACAACGGTTCTACCAATAACCGCTGTTACAAGTTAACTTGTAACATGCTTTGATCAGACAATCCGCCACCTTTAAAGACGGTTTTCCATAGAACCAATGTTACAGGTTAACTTGTAACAGCGGTTGGAAAAAGCAACGTCGCCTTCGAAACCGACGTGACATGTCGATTTTAACCGCCGTAAAAAGTGCTTCCTGCATTAGTATAAGCTTATGGGTTACTCCGTGGATTCACTGGGGAGCCAAAAACCCTAATTACGGTAGATTCCAAACAAAACAAAAACAAAATGCAGTTAACAAATCCAATTGCTATTTTGACAGCAACATATAATACTAAAAAATCATAATAATGGAGATATAACGGTGGGAATTAAGTATAAACAAAGGCAGCCCTTTATCGCATTCGCTACCTCTTGCATAATAATGAGCCAAGAATCGTGGGTTATAAATTATGGGAGCTTCATTAACAAATATGGATGAGGTTTGAGGACATTTTCTTTAACATATTTTAGACAAATAATCAAACTCAAGTGTTACTTTCAAGTCTCAATTAACTTGAAATGACACGTCTCTTTGGTCCCCCAGATTTATCCTCAACTATAACATAAAATAAAATTTAAGTGTGCCATGTGGTTTCTTTTAGGGGTGTTCACGGATTGAATTGGATTGGTTTTGTATTAAAAATGCATTCGATCCAATGATGAAAATAATATACAGTTTGGATTGGATTGGTTTGCTTTTTAAAAAAAATCCGATCTGATCCGATCCAATCAAATACGGTTTGGATTGGATTGGATAATTCGTTTTTTGTCATATTTTTTTCTTCTTCTAATGTCAAGTGTCCTTTTTACTTATTTAATAGTAGACAAAAGATAATCTTCATTTAAGTGAGCTAGTTTAGGGTGCTCAATACTTATTTTAACATCTCTTTATATAGAACCTTTATGAAAATCATCAACTATTTGTTCTTATTTATCATTATTTGATTTGATGACGAGTGAGGAAAATTTTAGAAAATTCTTGACCAAATTTTAATTTGGGAGCTTGAGAGAAAATAATTATTAATATTTTTTAACACGTTTTTTTAATGTTATATATTCTTTTATGTTAATTATATATATTTTCTCTTACTTATCCTATTTTTTTCCCTTGAATTGGCTACAAATAAATTGTGGCTAATTATTTTTCAAATTTACTTAATTGATTTCCTATTTTTCATGTTTACTCAATCAAGTATATATATGTTATGCATCAAAACTTTTAGCAAAATATAACTTCAAGACATTAATATTTATTCTAAATTCTAAATAGTATCATATATGTCATTCCAACAAAAATATTAAGGAGAATGAGGGACATAAAAGTATGAAAAATAATGCTCAATTATGAGTAATGAGTAATACTATAATTTAAAAAATAATAGTGATGAGGGACATAAGATCGGTTTGGATTGGATTTCACTGGGGATCCAAAATCCGATCCAATCCAATGAAAAAAACGGTTTTTTTGGTTTTCAATTTTTTCGATTTGTTCGGTTTTCGATTTTTAGATTCGGTTTTTACGATTTGGATCGATTGATGAACACCTTTAGTTTTTTTTTTTTTTTCTCCCCCACTTGGCAAAATTTGGCTTAATGAGATGCAATACCTATTATGCAAATGGCCAACAACAAAAAAAATCAAAATCTCACCCACTACACTTACTTTAAAATTATTATCATTTATATGTTTACTTTAAAAACAGCAATAAATAAATAATCAATGTTCAAAAAATAAGTATAAAATGGACGGGGAAAAGAAAAGTGCAAGAATAACATTACTTGAATATCAAACTCTTGAATTTCACATGGGACCTATTAAATATAAAATATGTATATTTCAACACTCCCAAATCTATATTTAGGATTTTTTGTCAAAAAAAAATTTATATTTAGGATTTGATTCCTCTAAATTGAGTGGAGCTCTAAAGTGGAAAAGCAAGGAGCTATTCACCCTTAGATTATTTAGTGGGTTGAGATCTCTATTGATTTGATCAAATCAATGTTGGATAGTCCCTTACTTTCTTATCTTAGAGCTCCACCAACTTTAAAGGAGTCAAATCATTATATTTAGTAGATCCTACATGAAATTCATCAATAATAAAGAGCGGGTTCAAAAGAAATTCAAATAGACACGTTAACATTTCTCTTATCTGGATATGTCTAGTTGTACATTATCAATAAATAATTAGTAAAACAAAAATGCAAATGGACATGCTGTCTCCAATGATAACATATAACACCAACGAGTCTCCACTTTCATAAAATTTTCATTAATAGGCAATCTTGCTGACCAAAACTTTATTCCAATCCAAAAGCTTCCTCTTTAAGGTTGTTAGCTTTATAGATTTATAAGCTTCTCTGCCTAAACGATTTTGTGTGGATATTGTTCCAATGGGGACAGAGGATCCTAGGCTGCTTGGAGAAAGCACAACAATCAATTACAACATGGAGGAAGTAGTTGAAGGAGCTGAAGTAAGAGATCCAGAAAGCAATCCACTGAATGAGCCACTGCTCAAGAGGAACAGAACTTTGTCTTCCAATCCACTTGCTCTTGTTGGAGCAAAAGTTTCCTACATAGAAAGCTTGGATTATGAGTAAGAACTCAAAATAATACATCATTACTAGGACTTGAACTCCCTGCAATCACTTAAATGAAACCGTGCACGGTTTTTAGAAAATATTGCGGTGACTGCACTGACTGCAGGATAAAATGATTGCAAGGAATCCGGGTCCTCATCCCTGCTTAATTATCTTGCTGGATGCAGTTTGGTTCTTTCCAAAGAAAAAGTTTCTCATTTGAAGAGATTTTATATGCAGGATCAATGAGAATGATCTATTCAAACAAGACTGGAGGAGCAGATCAAGAGCTCAAGTGTTGCAGTACATGTTCTTGAAATGGTCACTTGCATTCCTTGTTGGACTTCTTACTGGTATCATAGCCACTCTCATCAATCTTGCTATTGAGAACATTGCAGGGTACAAACTTCTTGCTGTTGTTAAATACATCCAAAATCAAAGGTCAGAGCAACCCTGCCACACATTCTATTATATTCTTTCTGATAAGAATTTTTCTTTCCCTTTTGTTTTCTATTAAAAGTTTTCCAAGCAATCCAACTTCAGCAATGTCATAGGTTCTATAGTGTGAAGTAAAAATAGATAGCTAATGAAGGAAAGGACTAAGGAATTAATGTGAGAATCTATAAAGAAGGGACACTTCAAAATAGTTGTCGTATCTATGTCGGATATGTATCCATATTGGATAATTCACCACAGTAATTCTAGCTATATTATATAATCTTTTTACTTTTAGTTTTTGAAATTTTTTTTTACCAAAATAAATGGAAATATTATAAAAATTAGATAAATTTTAATATTTGATTATGTTTATAATGACTTATAATAACTTTTAAAACATTTAGTTTTCTCATTTATTTTTAATATTTGTATTTTTATATTAATTTATGGATCAGTATGCTACATGGTGGTGCAGGTACTTGACGGGTTTCCTATATTTTACGGGCTGTAATTTCGTTTTGACATTCGTTGCTGCTATTCTGTGTGTGTGTTTTGCACCCACAGCAGCTGGTCCTGGAATACCTGAAATCAAAGCTTATCTAAATGGTGTTGATACTCCCGACATGTACGGTGCTAACACATTGTTTGTCAAGGTTAGTTTTATAATAAAACTCATGTATAAGAGTTCCTTTTGTGCTATTTTGGCAGTTTTGAAGAAAAGAACGAGGTTCATAAATTATAGTGCATTCCAAATGTTGGCGCTTTTTTCCTTGTATTGCATTATGCATCCAAGCAAGGAATAAAGTCTTCCATCGTTTTCTAATAGTGTACATTTTTTTTCTACCTACCAATAATACAAGTGAGGTTTATGGCTATTAGTCTATTACATTTAACTTAATAATTCGGGACAACTTTTCGTTAATGGCATCATTGATATGTATGAAATAGATAGATATTAACATAAGGTTTTGCTAGTCTTTAGGCAACTTGTTAAGAAATTTAAAATGGACAATTGAGAAGTAGAGTATTTAACACATTAGGAAAATTAAGAAAAAATTCAGCTTATTATTAAAACTTTCTTATTTTGAATTGGCCTAAGGAACTTGTTAGCGGGAACCTATAAATATAATAGAACCATAATTATAGCACAATCCGCAAAGGTAGGACATGGATGGATCATGAATCATGATACAAGTCTTGCGGGTTCCAATCATTGTCACGTGCAATTTGTCTAATATGCATAAGAGTATTAATCATAAGGGTTCTTGTACAAAAAAAATTATCAGAAAGGTTCAATAGGAATAAATAGGGAACTTTTCTGTTAAATAGGTTGTCACAAATTACAAAGCCAAATATGACCAGTCAAGTTTATAAGCATCCCCCCAAAAAAAAAAATGTTCACGTCTCATTATAGGCAAAAATCATGAATACAGTGCCATTGGTATAATGCAAATGATGAACAATTTATCACATTTAATTAGCATTATGTCTCAAATGTCAAATATATCTGCTCTTGTAGATAATTGGAAGCATTGGAGCTGTCTCTGCAGGCCTAGATTTAGGAAAAGAAGGACCCTTGGTACATATTGGCAGCTGCATTGCTTCCTTACTAGGCCAAGGAGGCCCTGACAGTTACAGAATCAAATGGCGTTGGCTACGATATTTCAACAACGATCGTGACCGTCGCGATCTCATCACATGTGGTGCTTCTTCAGGAGTTTGTGCAGCTTTCAGGGCCCCTGTAGGTGGAGTTCTCTTTGCTCTTGAAGAGGTGGCAACTTGGTGGAGAAGTGCTCTCCTTTGGAGGACTTTCTTCAGCACAGCTGTGGTGGTTGTAGTGCTAAGGGCCTTCATTGAACTATGCCATGAAGGGAAATGTGGTCTTTTTGGTGCAGGAGGGCTTATCATGTTTGATGTGAGCAATGTCACTGTGAGGTACAATGTGATGGATATCATTCCTGTTGTGATCATTGGAGTCATTGGTGGGCTATTGGGAAGCCTTTATAACTATCTTCTCCACAAGGTCCTCCGGCTCTACAATCTCATCAATCAGTAAGCAATCATATCCAACCTTAATATCAAAACATATTACATGTCCTACTGTTTTTTAATGTATATATAATATAGATACCTAATGTTTTTGATAGAACTGGTTCAGATTATGAAAGAAAAGAATGAATATTACACTTTCAGGTTATTCGAGAGAACCTGACCTCTCCCTAGTCCCAAGACTAACTCGCAAAATGCCCAACTCTCCCTCTCAACCCACCCCCTATTTATAGGCAACTTGCCTTATTTGTCTCTACTCCCTTATTAACTAACTAACTAACTAGTGTTCTCTATCAGTTTTTCAATGTATGTATAATATAGATAGATACATGTATTACTGAGAAGGAAACTATGGAGCCTAGCTCCTTACAATTGGGAAATTCCCTCTTGGTTACACTGAAAATCAGAAAATAAAGGTAGAACTCCTGCAGATATTTGAGGGTGCCCCAAAACCTTCAGTCAGTTTCTGGATGATTTCCTCTCATACCTCTCCTTGCTGTTACAAACCAATTTCCTCTTCAGACCCTTGTTCACTATTCCCCTTCTACCCATTTGTTTTCCTCAACTCTAGTAAACCATGTGGTACCTAACATACACACACACACACACACACACACACACACACACACACATATATATATATAATATATATATATATATATATATATATATATATATATATATATATATATATATATATATAGGTACATATGTCTCTATAAAATTTGAATTATCAGCCAATCTCACCTGGTAGGATAAAGAGGGGCCATTTTGCCCTAAATGAAATTAACAGTATTACAACTTATAAAGAACAAATAAGTGCTCAACTGCTCAGGCCTGGAATAAAAAGAAAAAAAAAGGTAATAAAATCATGCATCTAATGTAGCAAAATTATATCATTTGGCCCCCAATTGCATCCTGGATTAACAATCAACAATGAAGCACTGTCAAGTGCCAACACAACCCAAATTATCTGCTTCAGATTGTATGATTGCTATGTAACTACTTGTAATTATTGCAGGAAAGGAAAATTATATAAGCTCCTCCTCAGTCTTGCAGTTGCACTCTTCACATCAGTGTGCCAATATGGTCTCCCATTCCTAGCAAAATGCACCCCATGTGATCCATCACTTCCAGAATCTGCCTGCCCCACCAATGGAAGGTCTGGAAATTACAAACAGTTCAACTGCCCAAAAGGCTACTACAATGACCTTGCCACTCTCCTTCTTACCACTAATGATGATGCTGTTAGAAACATATTCTCAACCAACACTCCTTATGAATACCAACCCACCTCCATCCTAATTTTCTTTGCACTCTATTGCATATTAGGACTAATTACCTTTGGAATTGCTGTCCCATCTGGTCTGTTCCTCCCAATCATACTTATGGGTTCCGGTTACGGCCGCCTTCTTGGCATCATCATGGGACCTCATACAAACATTGACGATGGATTGTTTGCAGTTCTTGGTGCAGCCTCCCTTATGGCAGGGTCTATGAGGATGACTGTATCCCTTTGTGTGATCTTCCTTGAACTAACCAACAACCTTCTCCTACTACCAATAACCATGATTGTTCTCCTAATAGCCAAAAGTGTTGGAGACAGTTTCAACCCAAGCATCTATGAGATCATACTGCACTTAAAAGGCCTTCCTTTCATGGATGCAAATCCTGAGCCATGGATGAGAAATCTCACAGTGGGAGATCTTGTTGATGTAAAGTCACCAGTGGTTACCCTTCGCGGAGTAGAAAAGGTATCCAATATAGTTGATGCCTTGAGAAACACTACACATAATGGTTTCCCTGTCATGGATGATGGGGTGGTACCACTAGCAGGAATTGCCAATGAGGCAACAGAACTGCATGGAGTGATTCTAAGAGCACATCTCATCCAAGTGCTAAAGAAGAAGTGGTTCTTGAAAGAGAGAAGGAGAACTGAGGAGTGGGAAGTGAGAGAGAAATTTACTTGGGTAGAGCTTGCTGAGAGAGAAGGGAATATTGAAGATGTTGCTGTGACAAGAGATGAAATGGAGATGTTTGTTGATCTACATCCTCTCACCAATACAACTCCGTTTACAGTGTTAGAGAGCATGTCGGTAGCAAAAGCAATGATCCTCTTCAGACAATTAGGACTTCGCCATATGCTTCTTGTACCCAAGTATCAAGCATCTGGGGTGAGTTTATTAATCACATTATAAATATTAGTTCCATTCAAACATTGAATTTGATATGTCAGTATTCTTTACAGAAATTATTTCAGGAGAAAAATGCAAATTCATGACTAATCTTTTAATTATTCAAAGTAGTCATATAAGACTAACCTTATAATATGCTCTCCTCATATAGGTATCTCCTGTAATTGGGATCTTGACAAGGCAGGATCTACTGGCACACAACATTCTGGCAGTCTTTCCTCACCTGGAAAAATCTAAGGGCAGAGAAAAGAAGAATTGAAGCTCTCATAATCATTGAATGGCCAAGAAGCCTTCTTGGGACAAGACTTCTTATTTTTTCTTTTTTGATTCTGCAAAAAGTTTTCCCTCAGTTTTGTATTACTTGAACCAAAGAACAGAGATGGATGAGATACAACAGTGATGTAAAACCATATTCAATTTTTACTATTCTTTCAACACAAATTTTAATGAATACTTAAACTAAGTCCCATTTCCTATTCAGTACAGATAACCAAATAAAAAATGGCAATGGTATTTTTTTTTATTTTTTCAATTGAGACTGCAACTAAAAAATTACCAGTTCTTCCAGTAATGAACTTCACTGATTTGCAGTTGTAAATGCCACTCTCTTTCTTACATATCTTGCTAACTAAATGGCAGATAGGACATATTAATATTTTCTCTTTTCTCTGAACGTGAAGGTATGGCATCAACTATACAATCTATGCTAAATCCACTTCCATATAAGGCATAAATTAAATTGTCAGAATCTCATTATACAGAATGCATTTTATGTAAGATAAAATTAAACCGTATGAGTGACATTGTACGAAATTAGAACACCAATTTTGCACTTATTGAAAACATGGTTATGTTTAGTAGGATTTGCCTCAACGACGCTGACGTTCCTGAAATCAAAGGCTAATTCTACGGTGAGAGACTATTATCTATCGTTGATCTGGTTTAGTCCTCATGATCATACAATACACTTCCCACATCAGATAATTCCTCTCCAAACTCCCTCCACACAACTTTCCCCACCTGTCTCCTTCATCACAGACCACCACCGTGAGCAACCACCGCCACCGCCATCACCACCCCCTCCCACTCCCGCCAAAGCCACCCTCAAGCACTCCTCCACCCACCTCACCTCCCTCGCAGGCAGTTGAGGGCAGAGAACCCTTTCTCCACTCCCACAACGAGACTGGTTCATTGAGAACCATAGCAGCGGCGGCGGAACGAAGAAAGCAAAGAAGCACATGGCGACGTTTAGGATTGCGCCGTCGAGTTTGTAGAATGTGGAATCGGAAGGGGGTTAGAGATGGTGGCTTATGTGCAACATTTGTTTCATTTGCTTTGGTTCTTGGTTCTCTCTCTCGGATTCATTTCGATTTGAAACGTTCTAAAGCAGCGTTGTGGTGCTCTGGCTCTGCTAAGCGAGTGTGCAATTTGAAGGGGTATTTTGCCGTTAAGTAATGATACAGCCACTGACGACACCGTCGGAGCGAGGGACGGAGGGCAGTTACTGTGAGTAGCAGACTAGGAGAGGGAGTGAAGAGCAGAAGGAAAGAAATGATTGCTTCTCTTTAACTTCATCGTCGTCGGCGTTGCTCTCTGTTTTCGCCGCCGCGATCCCGAGTGGAACAGAGTAGAGCGTAGAAACAGAGATGGTGGCACGTAGATCTTTGTTCTTGGAACATGAATTGAGGTCGAATTGGAACTTGTTCTCTGGGTTTGGGGCGCTGCAATTTCCGTCACGGTGGTGCTGTGTTGTGACTTCGGAGGGCAGAAAGTGAAGGGAGAGGTGTAAGGTGTTGGTAGTGCATAGTAAGATCCGTGTACCTTTGAACATCGAACCGTTGATTTACTCGTGCAGGGTGAGCGACTTAACCGTAGAACTTGCCGAAATCAAAAGACTAAGGGTGCGTTTGATTTGCAAAAGGTATCAGGACAGCACAGGACAGCACAGGACAAATTCTTGAGTCACAGGACAATTCTTTGTCTTGTACATTGTTTGATGGATAATGGACAGCACAAACAAAATAATATTAAATTTATCGGAATACCTTTTATAATATATATATTATATTATTTAATATATAAATATAGACAATAGAGAGAGAGAGGGGAGAGAGTGAGAGGAGAGAGAAAGAGAGAGAGGGAGAGAGAAAGAGAGGAGAGAGAGAGAGGGGGAGAGAGGAGAGAGAGAGGAGAGAGTGAGACAGGGGAGAGAGGAGAGAGAAAGAGAGAGGAGAGAGAGAGAGAGGGGAGAGAGAGAGGGAGAGAGAGAAAGAGAGGAGAGAGAGAGAGGGGAGAAGAGAGAGAGGGAGAAGAGAGATGTAAAGATAATTTTGTCTTTTGTTAGTCTGTCCATGGGACAAAAAGTTGTCCCATGGTTTGGTGGGGGACAAAATTCTGGGTTTTTGTCCTGTCCCTCACCCTATTTTTTGTCATGTCCCCTGACCACTTTTCAAATCAAACAGGGGACAAAAATTTTTGTGCTGTCCAGTCCCCTGAATTTTTGCAAATCAAACGCACCCTAAGCGTGTTTGTGCACTCCCATATTACAATCTTCAATGGGGCAAGCCATAGCGCAACATATATGCAAGTTTTGTCCATGTTTTACATTCAATTATGCAAGTGTTTTTTTTCTAACCCTAATAGAATTACTTTCTTAAGTTATAATTGAGATCAAATAAAAAATCACAATGGACCTATTGGCCGTTTAGTTTCCACTTGCAAAATCTAACAAGTCACAATTTCCAAAATTGTGCAAGTCATGATTGGAAATAGCGACTGATGTTTTTTGTTTTAAAAAAAAAAGTAAATCGTGATTGGCATCTACGACTGACCCTAGTTTGATTAATTTTTTTTTTCGTTTACACCATGACGATAAAATCAAATCCACATTACACCATTTTGATAAAAGAAAAACCCTTTTCTAACATTTCTAACACATCCACCCCCGACCCAACACACACACAAGTCATGATTGGCATCTATGACTAACCCTGATTTGATATTATTTTTTTCATTTACACCATAATGATAAAATCAAATCAACGTTACACCATTTTGAAAACAAAAAACAAAAAACAAAAAACCCTTTTCTAACCTTTCTAACCACCCACCCACCGCGCAGCTTGGGTTTGATGAGACATTTTGAACATTCACACCAAAGGATTATATATTCAACAGCAGAAGGGAAATTTGTTAAACGATAGGGAAATGAAGAGGAAATTGACATACTGAATGCAAAAGTTAGAGTAGAACCCCCTCAACAACTAAGATATCTAGAGATACCAACATAAATGTTGGGTTATAAATTTGTTTTTGTCCTCTGTTCTTTGGACTCAGCCCCTTCTTTTTATCAAAAAAAGAAAAAAAAGAAAAACTCATTTAATAAAAGATAGTCTTAATTACACTCTTGGTAATCCTACTATTGGTGATGTACGATTTTGGGTCCTAAATTTTTTTTGTATACATTTGATCCCCCTATTTTTCAATGTTGCAAATTCGATCATTCCGTCCAATGTCTGTTAATTTGTTCAATGATCAACACAGAGGAACCACTCCTCTAAGCCCATAAAATCTCTGATTGGGGTTCTTTCTCCTCTGCCTCTCCGAATCAACATGATTCAATAGTTCATTTACACTGTTTACTAGTTGTCCTCCTTTACGAGACATTTTTTTGGTTCCACCACAAGGTCCTTTACCTCAGAAGCTCAACGATAGACTCTACACGCTTAGAGTAGTGATTCCTCTATGTGAATCATTGAAAAATTGACGAGCATTAGGCAAGAGGACCAAATTTGCAATATTAAAAAAATAAAGAGACCAAATGTGCACACAAAAAAAAAAAAAACTTTAGGGACCCAAACCGTACATAACCAATAGTTGGAGGACCGAAAGTGTAATTAAACCTAAAATGTAATAACAAGCAATTTCATAATGTGCCAAGAATAAATAAAATACTGTTCGATTTTTAATTTATTTTATTTTCCCCCTTGACCAGGTATTCCGACAAGTATTGCTGTCAAATTAACCTCTTTTGCAACTCTCCCGAGTACGATTTGAGCTTTTTATCTAGTTAGCAATAGAGAAGTATTGATTAAGTCAGAAACCTTGCTAAAAAAGGTAGGTAAAATTGTCTGAAGTATGCTTGAATTTAGTTATGATAACATCAATATATTGCTAGAATTGACCTCTACAGAGCAACTTATAAGCCGAAAACCAGCACCATTGGCCCTAAATTTGAGTTACTTTAATATTATTTAAATCACAGCTGTTATTTAATACCCCATCACAATACAGCAAGCTGTTTCATTTTCTTAAATCAAGGAAGCTGCTAGCCAAAAGGTGATTTCCACCTTACGTCACAAGGCAGGATCAATCATCAGTACCAAAGTAGCGATCACCAAACTCACCCAATCCTGGGATAACGCGATATTCTTCATTTAATGAATCATCAATCTCAGATGTGACAATTTTCAACGATGGAAATCTTTTACACACACAATGTATTCCCTCGGGAGCCTGAATTTAAAAAGATCCATAAGATCAATCTATGTATACAGTTTCAAAAAATCATCAAACAACTATGATTATGTCAAAATTAACTTACAGATATGAGATTCAGGAATATAATGTGGGATTCTGGAACTCCCTTCTGAATGAGCAACTCAACTGCTTGGTTGGCAGAGTTACCTACAACGAATGATATTTATGTCATTTCAATTGGCTGGGAACACAAAATAGATTAGGCAAACATTTGATGAGAAGGATTCCAAAAAATCAACAGTCAACAACTAGACAAGTATGCCATCTCAACCTAACTATTAAAATACAATTTACCAGATCACTACTTTTCCCTTTCACGTGTTATTTAAGTGGTAGCTAGCTAATACAACTGCTTTTTTTACGTTATCTCAATTATCTCATCCCCTCACCGTCGCCTACTCTGTAGAAAATAGTGTTTCACATTCAAAATTATTAAAACCAGTACCATATTGACATGCTACCCTGTTATTGCAACTAACTTTGAATAATTCTTACTTTACTGCCAGGCTACTACCTTATACATAACACACAGTTAACAGGTTTTCTTTCCTATGAATTTAAAGCATGAAATAAAAGGTGGACATTAATTGCTCGCATAAAGATACAGTAAACTAGATAATAAATAGCATTAGGACAAACAAATTTAAATCTTCAGGAGCGGATAAAGAGTACCTGTAGCCAGGACAGGGTCAAGAAGCAAGACATGCCGTTCTGAAATATCCTTGGGAAGCTTCTCATATATAAGCTGCTTAGAAGTAAAAGAGCAAAGGTTCAATCCTTGGTAAAGGAGAAAAAATTAACAACTAACATACTAACATACCAACATTTGCCTATAAAAAAAAAAAAAAAGAAGTAAAAGAGCAAAGAATTTACTATTAAACATTAACCACATTTATAGGAATCTATATCAGAAGCACTTTAATTACCTGTTTCCCATTGTCTCCATCCCGATGAATCAGAATTTTTCCAATTTTAATGCCTTTACAACATGCGCGAAGTGCATTTTCCATGCTCTCACCACTATAATGCAAAAACAAGGCAAAATATTCAGCCAAAAGGGAACAGGCTAGTTATAGTGTGGCAGTGAAGAATTGCAGTTTTAGTATTAGGACTCAATGTTCTGTGAATGACAATTACACCGATAGTGAAATCAAAGATCACTAATCTAACTAAACAAGGGAACTGGAGTTATTATTTCTATCATTGCATTTCTAGCACCACTATATCATTTAGACTAGCTAGAACTGCCAAACTTAACACCTGGTTCAAAGCTCACCTTCGAACAATTGATACACCACACAATTTCTTGCAGAAGTCAACACCGGTATAGACAGATCCTGTAATATAAAGCAGAATTCAAAACTTACATATTGCACTTACTTTTTGGGACAAGACATTTTCAGATGAAAGGATTGAAATTATTAATGTATACACGGTAGCCAAGTGCCAGCCATCTAGGGAAGGAAAAGACAATTTACATGGGTTATGATGACATAGAAATGTAAAAAAAACGATATGACCTAGGACAAGGACAGGTGATTACCAGTTGGAGTAACTACTTGCTTTTCAGTAAATGGCAGATGACCTAGGCCATGCTCAACAACCTGATAAAAAAGAGAAGCAATGGTAGTTATGTCTTGTGTACCAAGTACTAAAGAAATGAAAACATGTGAAGTTAAAAACCCAAAAACAGAAAGAGAAGTTAACCAAAGCTATGAAGCATACAGTACCAGACGTATAAGTCGATCTGAATAAAATACAAAATCATGCTTTGATATGTCTCGGTCACGAATCAATGTGTGCATGCCCCTTATCTGAAATATATAAGCATAACTATTGAAGGACCAAAATATAGATTGAACAAATCATTGAATCAGCTTTTACTTTAGCATGTGTTATCATATCATATCATATCTTGTATTTATGGCTAATTCTATCAGTTTTAATTAGACAGATTAGTTTTTTTATTTTGTTCATTATTAGGACAGATTTGATTCCTTAATTTTAGGGATTAGATTTAAATTCTTTGTCTATATATTGTAACTTTCTGTACACATTCATTCAAGGAATAACATTCAAACATTCCAACATTCCTTCGTTTCTATATGGTATCAAAGCCTAGGTCGTTCCTAGGGCTTGCCTTTGTTTTTTTTTCGGTTCCGAGCAGCCTGATTGCTGTCTCCTTTGCAGCCTTATTGCTGCCTGAATAGTAAAACAGCCAAACACCACCCGCCGCCGCCTCTTTTGGTCTCACCTCCCTCGCCGGACTGCTCGCCGGCCTATTTCCGGCCACCCCACAGAAACCCACCCAGAACCGCCGCTCCACGCGCCCCCACGCGCCTCCAACGCGCGTCTGCTCTGCCGGCGCGTGAGTGCCACGCGCCACCCTCCAGACCTCCGTTCACCGTGCGACGGCCACCGTTCCGATCGCCAGCCCCTCCCCGTCCTTTTCTGACCAGTTTCAGGCCCAAACAGCATGACTTCAGAAGACACCCAAACCTCCACCGTCGTCACGCCGCCTCCGCCTCCGCCTCAGGCCGTTGCTGCACTGAATCCAAATGATCTCCCGGTTTTACACCTTTCTTATCACCTCAACGGTAAGAACTACCTCCAATGGGCCCAGGTCATTCGCACCACCCTCAAGGGTCGTCGGAAGTTGTCTCACATTGTCGGGGATCCTCCGAAGGCAGACGATCCACAGTTCGATATATGGGATGATGAAGATTCTTTGATTATGACTTGGCTTTGGAACTCTATGATCCCAGACATCAGTAAGAATTGTATGTTTTTTGCAACTGCACGTGAAATTTGGGATAGTTGTAGTCAGAGTTTTTCTATGAAACAAGATATTGCTGCCTGTTATGAATTGGAAAACACAATTTTTAACACTAAGCAAGGATCTCTTCCCGTCACTGATTATTATGGTACTCTGAATGGTTTGTGGATTGAGTTGGACCAAAACCAGGATTTAAAGATGAAATGCACTGACGATTCTGCCACTTTAACCAGATTTATTGAGCGTGGACGGGTGTTTAAGTTTCTCTCTGGTTTGAACTCTGAGTATGATCCTATCCGAGTCCAGATTTTAGGCAAGGACAAACTTCCTTCTCTCTCCGAGGTATTCTACACAGTTAGGGGGGAAGAGAGTCGTAGGGCTGTCATGTTGAATAAAGATAATTCAAGTGATGGTTCTGCTTTGGCCACCGGCAAAGGTCCTATTGGTGGGTTGTCATCTGAAAAGCCTGGATCCTCCTCTTGGAAGTCGTCTGCTAAACGTGATGAGCGTTGGTGTGCTTATTGTAAGAAGTCCGGTCACACTAAGGACACTTGTTTCAAACTCCATGGCAGGGACAAGGTTCTTGGACGTTCTGGGGGTTTTAAAGGCGGTCAACAAAGGCAAGTTAATCAAACAGTGTCTGACTTGGTTCTTGAGGATACAGAGGTATCTGCACCTCCATCCGGGGAGGCAATTCCGGCACTTAGTAAAGCAGAGATGGATCGTTTGCGCACTCTGTTGGATTCTATGAGTAAGCCTTCTGGCACTTGTTCTCTATCCATGACTGGTAAGAATTTAAATTCATTATCCTTTAATGTTTCTAGTACTGTATCTGAGGATCTCTGGATTATTGACTCTGGTGCTACTGATCATATGACCCCTTATCCCTCATATTTTTCCACTTACTCTAAATTATCTGGTAAGCATCACATAACGGTTGCTAGTGGGTCCCATGTCCCTGTTTCAGGGTGTGGTACAATTTCACTTCAACCTTCCCTTCCTTTGCATAATGTGCTTCATGTCCCTCATTTGTCAAATAACCTTATTTCTATTCATAAGCTTACCAGAGATTTAAATTGTACAGTGACCTTCTTTCCCTCTCATTGTGTGTTTCAGGATCTTACCACGGCGAGGACGATTGGGGTTGCTAAGGAACAGGGAGGGTTATATGTCCTTCATCGGACTCCTGGTAGTACCAGTCAGATGGTGTCCACATCCAGACATCAGACAAGTTCAGATTCCGCTGCATCTCAGATCTGGCTTCACCACAAACGCCTCGGTCATCCTCCTTTTAGTATTCTTAAGTCTTTATTCCCACAATTATTTAAAAAAGAGTCTGTTGAGTCTTTTCTTTGTGATGTTTGTCAGTTTGCGAAACACCATCGCACAACTTTTTCTCCAAGTAATAATAAAAGTAGTGAACCATTTGATCTTATTCATTCTGATGTGTGGGGACCTTCCTCTAATTCTAATATATCTGGTGCAGAATGGTTTGTTTCTTTTATTGACGATTGTACTAGGGTCACGTGGATATTTCTTATGAAAAATAAAACAGAAGTGTTTCCATTGTTCTTGAATTTCTATCGCATGGTTCAAACCCAGTTTGGAAAGTCTATAAAAAGGTTACGATCTGATAATGGCAAAGAATATGTGAATCAACATTTCACAAAATTCCATAAAGAACATGGTGTGTTACATGAGTTCACTTGTGTTGATACCCCTCAACAAAATGGGGTTGCAGAAAGAAAGAACCGTCATCTCCTAGAAATTGCAAGAGCACTTCTGTTTCAAATGTCTGTCCCTAAGTCTTATTGGGGGGAAGCTGTTTTAACTGCTGCATACTTGATGAACAGATTGCCCTCCCGTGTCCTAGATGGTCTTAGTCCTGTGCAACTAATGACTTCCTTCTTTCCCTCCGTTCCTACCATGAAGAATCTCCCGTGTCGTGTCTTTGGTTGTGTTGCCTTTGTCCATGTCCATAGTCAACATCGTAGTAAGTTGGATCCCAGGGCTGTCAAATGTATCTTCATAGGTTATGCACCAGACAAAAAGGGGTATAAATGTTATCATCCTCAAAGTCGTCGTGTCTATGTCTCCATGGATGTCACTTTTCATGAATCCGAGTCTTTTCACATTCGTCCTCAGCTTCAGGGGGGGAGTGATCCAGAAGCTGAGTCTCCTGAGTCATCTTTTACTTGTGTTGAGTCTCCTGAGTCATCTTTTATTCCTCTTCTGACTCCTTTGGTGAAGGATGTGGCATCATCTTCTGGTACTTCAGAGACACCTAAAGAATCGGTTCCTATTGATCGATACAAACAGGTGTATTATCGGAAAAAAACCCAACCTGGTCCAACAGCAGCTTCAGTCGCCCGAACCAGAGGTAAGCATTCCTGATTCTGAGCCTTTGAATCCTTTACATGATATTTGTGAACCTAATCTTGATGACTTGCCAATAGCCTTAAGAAAAGCCAGAAGAAATTGTGCAAAATACCCTATATCTCAGTTTGTGTCCACTAAAAACCTATCAGTACAGCATCAGAGTTTCATTTCAGCAATTGATTCTACCAGAGTCCCCACTTCAGTACAAGAGGCCTTAATGGATAAGAATTGGGTTCAAGCCATGCATGAAGAGATGAGTGCTTTGAACAAGAATGAGACCTGGGAAATTGTTGAGAAGCCCAAGGACAAAAGGATAGTAGGGTGCAGATGGATTTACACAGTGAAATATCGGTCTGATGGTACTCTTGACCGGTACAAAGCAAGGCTGGTTGCAAAAGGGTACACTCAGACATATGGGATTGATTATGAGGAAACGTTTGCCCCGGTAGCAAAGATGAACACAGTCAGGATCATTCTCTCCTTGGCAGCACACTTTGGTTGGGACTTGCACCAATTTGATGTTAAAAATGCCTTTCTACATGGGCACTTGGAAGAGGAAGTATATATGGATATTCCACCAGGGTATGACTCTACTGGTGGAGGGAACAAGGTGTGCAAATTGAAAAGGGCCTTATATGGGCTCAAGCAGTCTCCTCGGGCTTGGTTCGGAAGGTTCACCAATGCTATGGTGTCCTTAGGTTATAGACAGAGCCAAGGAGATCATACCCTCTTTGTTAAACATTCTCAGGATGGCAAGCTCACACTTCTGTTGGTTTATGTGGATGACATGATCATTGCCGGTGATGATGAGGTTGAGAAACGGGTTCTGAGAGAGAAACTAGCTGCACAGTTCGAAATGAAAGACTTGGGAAAGTTGAAGTACTTCCTTGGGATAGAGGTTGCCTACTCCAAACAAGGCATCTTTATTTCCCAAAGGAAATATGTCCTGGATCTCCTTAAAGAGACAGGTAAGCTGGGTTGCAAAACTACAGGGGCACCTATTGAACAGAATCACAGGATTGGAAACAATGAGGAAAGCCCAAGGGTGGACAAGGCACAATATCAAAGACTAGTAGGGAAATTGATATATTTATCCCACACTAGACCGGATATAGCCTATGCTGTCAGTGTGGTTAGCCAGTTCATGCATGATCCACGTGAGAGACATATGCAAGCAGTGAATAGAGTCCTCCAGTACTTGAAGTCAAGCCCAGGAAGAGGATTATTATTCAAGAAAGGGGAAAGCTTGTCCATAGAGACCTATACAGATGCAGATTATGCAGGGTCAATTGTAGACAGGCGATCCACCTCAGGGTACTGCATGTTTTTGGGAGGAAATTTAGTGACTTGGAGAAGTAAGAAGCAAAATGTTGTTGCAAGATCTAGTGCCGAAGCAGAATTTCGAGCTATGGCCCAAGGGATATGTGAATCATTATGGATGAGAATCATTCTGGATGATCTCAGAATAAAGTATGAAGCTCCTATGAGATTACTTTGTGACAACAAGTCTGCCATTAGTATTGCTCACAACCCAGTCCAGCATGATAAGACTAAACACATAGAGATAGATAGACACTTTATCAAGGAAAAATTGGATGATGGTCTTATAGCTACGGAGTACGTGCCCTCAGAGTTCCAATTAGCAGATGTCTTCACCAAGGGACTTCCCACAGAGCGGTTTCATGGTCTTACTTGCAAGCTGGGAATGATAGATATCCATTCACCAGCTTGAGGGGGAGTGTTATCATATCATATCATATCTTGTATTTATGGCTAATTCTATCAGTTTTAATTAGACAGATTAGTTTTTTTATTTTGTTCATTATTAGGACAGATTTGATTCCTTAATTTTAGGGATTAGATTTAAATTCTTTGTCTATATATTGTAACTTTCTGTACACATTCATTCAAGGAATAACATTCAAACATTCCAACATTCCTTCGTTTCTATAGCATGTTTCTTTACGCTGCACTTATTATACACAACCTATTTTGGATTGTTTTGTTTTTGGGTGATCCATATACTGTATAGAGGGGGGCAGAATGTTAATCTATTTTTTGGTGGTGGGTTTAGTTATGGTCTCAACCAGGTTGTATCATAGGCCTTGGTTGAATTGATAGCTTGTCCTACTTAATGTTCTCTCACTTGGTTACTCTTGTATATGGGTGAGTACCCCTTGTACTCATATCTATATACCAATTGCTTACCAAAAAAAAAAAAACTTTAGCATGTTAAAAGAAGGCTGCAAGAATCACCACTGTACAAATTATTAAACTAATGGGCCTAATTCTACCCAAAAGCTAGCTCAAGGAAGCAGGGTTGCCCAAGTCATTATAAAGGGTTCTTTTCCCATGTATCCATTTGAAGCGAGTCTTAACACACCCTACTCACGCCCAGGACTAAACATCTGAAGTGTGAAGTTTCAAGGACAGGACATTTGTGGATGGCCCAACATTTGAATTGGGCTAGGGTCTGATACCATATTAGAACAATTAGGCTTAACTCCAACCCAAAAGATAGCTCGAGGGGAGATTATAAAGGTTTCTCTGACCATATATCCATATGATGTGGGACTTAACCTCTCACGTTCAGGACTAGACATCTAAAGCGTGATGTTTCAAGGACAAGACATTTGAGGGTGGGCCAACATCTGAATTGGTTTATACTTTGATATCATATTGGAACAATTGGGCTTAACTCCACCCAAAAGCTAGCTCAATGGGGGAAGCTTTTCCAAGTCATGGGTTCTTTTCCCATGTATCCATCCGATGCGACTTAACGGAAATGATCTATTGTTCCATTCTATCCCGAAAGGATATTCCAGTTATTCCATCATGTGTATTGTTGCCAATGCATTTGCATCATTTAATACACACACACACAAATCGATATATATATATATATATAATGAAAAACAATGGACTGGAAATGTAATCATCCTCATTTTATATTTTTTGCCCACCTTAGTTATGTATCAAACTTTCATTTTAGTATAAAATCCTCAAACTCCAATCTCCATGTCTTATCAAAATTACCTCTTTCTTCATCATAATAGAAGAACTAACTATTATATTGGAAATTACAATTCCGAATGAACCACTTATTTAAGAAACGAGATAATATTTAACATGTGCTTCACTCCTTCCCATGACAAATAAACAAGCAAAGCATAAGAACAAAATTCTTTTGAATTTCAGGAAGAATACAAATATTATAACGTACAGGGTCTACAAAATGATTCATATGTAAAACATTCTGTTAGGGTGGGTAGCAAGGATGTTCCCCAGGATCCTCCACGAGTTTTCAACTATTAAAAATAAAAAAATAAGAAATGAATTTTGAAAAAGGAAGTGCATAGATACCTGGAATGTTGATTGAATAACATACACATTTGGATATATTTTGCATAGATCATGTTGACCAAGTTTTGTGCGAATATGTTGCACAATCAAATCAATGGCAACATGATTATCACCTCCTCTGGGAATGATCACATCAGCATACTTCTTTGATGGAAGAACAAAATCATCAAACGCAGGCTTAACAAACTTTGCATACTGCCAAACCAACATTATAGGCAGTTAAGAACATATAACAATGTGATTGATATCACATTTCATCAGGACTATAATAAAATCAAATAACCATCAACATATCAAAATTTCTCAAAAATATACGAATTCGTATGAGAAAGAGATGTTATTAGCATAACTCCAATTAAGCAATGTTACTAATTCAATTATAGAGCTTACCTGTTCAAGAACAGAGTTTATATCCCTGCCCCTCTCCACTGTATCACGTCTAATTCTACGTGCAAGCCTCACATCAGCATCTATAAGCAATTAAAGACCAAATATAACATTAGAGAGAGAGAGAGAGAGAGAGAGAGAGATTCCATTACTACTAAATAAAAAATACTAGCATTTTTTGTTTAGTGATCAGCAATTAAATACCAGCTGCTAATATCAGAAATCAACATGAGAAGACGGATATGAAAGGCAAGGAATGTAAGGAATGTATGGAAAAATAAGTTATTTTCTCTTAAATCATTGTGGTTCTAAAACTCTTCGTGAGAAAGGGAGCATAGATATAGACAATATATCAACAGGTTGCCTACTGGTGAAAAATTTAAACTGTTACATGTTAAAAAGTGTATCTTGCCATTTATGAACAAAAAAAGATATAAAGCATCTATAGTTTTATTCTTTCCCATTTTATAGGTAACTATATACATAAGCCATCCAAGCATTGAGAAAATACCATGCTTTTCTGTAACTATGGACAATTGGTCATCTTTAGCATCTCATGGCCAAACAACGGTTTCAACCCTACAGCAATTATATTGTGCATTAGTTCTTTCTAGGAGTTCAATTTTATTTTTACTTTTTGTTCATATTTCTAGAAAATTCGAGTCAAGTATGATGTATGTTTTCAAGTATGATAGCAAGCCTTATACAATATCGGATATCTTGCAGGACTTAACAGATATGCATCACAAAGCATGACAAGGGGAGATGTAAAGAGATGTCGAATGATTCCAAATAAATAGTAATCATAGTATATAATATTTTTTAAAAAAACTCATACTGGCACACCATTGGAAGGGTAGGACGTATCAAACCTGTGTCAACAAAGATTTTCATGTTCATCAGATCCCGGACACCTTGATCATGAAAAACAAGAATTCCCTCCAATATAATGACATCAGAAGCATTGACCTGAGCAGAGACGTCAATTATTATTTAGTAAAGGACCAGAAAAAAAGGCTAATGAATGGCAAATCAGAACCATCTGATACATTTGGTAACATCCTCGAAATTAGATCATGCAATGATAATTGCATATTGCATGATGTAATTTCAAGGATGTTACACATTTCAAAGCTCATAAAATATAACAGATTTCATCTGGTGTAGCATGTACTACTACATTGTGTGTGATTCAAAGAACAGATTGTTAGCCCAAGGATCCTCTCTTGGTCTATGCTTTATTATGAAAACAAACATATGGCTTTCAATGACTTTGATAATTGTGCTTGGTCTTTTCCAAACCTGTTTATGCAGAACAAATTGAATGGAAATATCAAAGGAGGAGCTGCATAAAGGTTTCTGTAAAATGTCAAGAAATTGATCAAGAAGTGCACAATGGAATTAAGGAAGATTTTGAACTAGAAGTCCATCATTATGAAGATCTGGAGAAGCTCATTAAAAAATCATTGAAATCAATTTGGAATGCAGGAAGCCGTTGTGACTTGTGAGCTGATGTCAATAAGCATGCTGATAACTTGTGGAAGCAAGCTAATCTTTAGAATCAGAAGAACAGAGCTGTGGGAGCATGCTGACAAGTTTTAGTAGCCAGCTAACGAGTATCAAGATCACAACTCAAGTAAGTCTGCCGAAAAGTGATGAGCATGATGGGTTTTCTATGTGGGGCCTTGTAGCGGAATGAAGTTGCTTTCTAGCCAAGCAATGTGTACATGGCTTAAGAGACATTTTCGATCCTTTCAAACCTGCCAATGTATCTCTTTTGGCTAGAATTTGAAACCCCTTCTCACTCATGTCTGAGCCGTTTATGCCATAGCTCAACTGAGGAGTCTTCTCCGAGAGCATTAACACACCCATTATTGACTTTGGCTTCTATCACATAAAGAGTGCTTACTTTCTTGCCTCGGGCTATCACCAGGGAACTTTGTGTTAGCTTTCATTTTCTATCCCCAAACACACTAGTATAGCCTTCTTCGTCTAGTAGGCCTGTGGATATTAGATTGAGACGCATGTCAGGAACATGTCTCACATCTTTCAAAGTTTGACGACAACTGGTGTTTGTTTCTAGGGAAACACATCCTTTTCTCACAATCTTGGATCTATTATCATTCCCCATCCTCACATGACCAAAATCACCGCTTCTATAGGAGGTAAAGAAATCCCTTTGTGAGGTTAAATGAAATGATGCACCAGAATCCACGACCCAACATGTATCTTGTGATGTCAAATTAACATGACCATCATTGCAAACAAAGATTACCTCATCTCCATGAAAAATTGTAGCGGCTACGTTACTCGCATCACCATTTTCTTGCTGCTCTCTTTTGAGCTTCCTGCATTCTCTATCCATGTGGCCTTTCTCACATGATGGTAGTAACATTTTACGTCTCTTCTTGTCCTCGACCTTCCTCTGAACTTATCTCTTGACTTGCCCCTTGACTTGTCTCTAGTGTCGAACTTCTTATTGTTACTTCTTCCACGATACTCTGTGAAAAGCGCCTCAGACTCTGTTGGCATTCCTAGTTCCTTCCTTCTTGATTCTTCATTGAACATGCTATCATTTACTATGTCCAATGTTAGAACACCTTGTGGTGCTGAATTACTCAATGAAACCACAAGTGTGTCCCAATTGTCTGGCAAGGAACTGAGAAGTAACAATGCTCGCAATTCGTCGTCAAGCACCATCTTCATATTGGTGAGTTGATTCACCAATCCTTGGAAATCGCTCAAGTGTTCGGAAACACTCTGAGTCTCTCTATACTTAAGGTTCACTAATAGCCGAATAGTAGAGGCTTTATTATGGGTCGTCTTTCTCTCGTATAAGGTTTCTAGTTTCATCCATAACATGTACGCAATTGTTAATTGCACTACGTGATGAAAGACACTCTGATCTATCCATTGTCGGATTTGTCCGATAGTTTTCCTGTTCATCAAATTCCAGTCATCATCAGACTTATCGTCTGGCTTCGTCCCTTTATTTTGCAAAGGCTGGTACAGATCTTTGCAGTAGAGGATGTCTTCCATTCTAGGCTTCCAATAGAGTAGTTGAAGAGGTTAACTTAATCATTGTTGCGGATGCCGTCGAGGTTGACTCGTCCATTGTGAATAACACAAGTTAAACTATGTAATGAACCGAAGCTTTGATACCACTTGTTGGGAAAGCTAAAAAAATATAATCAGCTAATACAAGGTCAATGGATAAGTTATTATCCCAGGATACAACTTTTCCCGCACTTTGTATAATCACAATGAGACAATAACAACGATATCTTCCATTATAAAATTAATGGGATTACAAAATAATAATCTCACCAAGATATTGGTGGCTAACCACTCTGTTGATTTTTTTCTCAAAAGGATTTCTCTCTCACAATTGAGGTTTGCTTTTCTCCCAAAACTCTATGTTTTGGTTTTCTCCGAGATGTTACAAATAAACGTATGCAATGGCTTTTATAGCCAACTTTCGTAACAAATGGTTGGCCATGCATGAAGGAGAAAATTTCTCCTTTTTCTTATTCATTGGTTTCCTTTAATCTCTCTTTTGTACGTTCCTTCTTTCTACTTTCTATTTTTTTTCATTTTCTCTCCTCCTAAAGAGGGAAACCCATCAATAAAGAAGAAATTTACATGGAGCAGCCAGGGGGATTTAAAGTCAAAGGTAAAGAAGATTTAGTATGTCAGCAAAAGAAGAGTCTATATGGACTTAAGCAGGCACCACGTCAATGGTACAAGAAGTTTGATTCCTTCATGATTGAGCATGGATACCGAAGGACTACTTCTGATCATTGTGTCTTTGTGAAGAGATTTCTTGATGGTGAATTCATCATACTACTTTTTTATGTTGATGATATGTTGATCGTAGGAAAAAATAGTGAGAAGATCAACAAGTTGAAGAAAGAAATGAAGAAGTCTTTTGCTATGAAAGACTTGGGACCCGCAAAGCATATTCTTGGTATGTCCATCTGTCGTGATCGAAGGAACGAAAGCTGTGGTTATCACAAGAAAAATATATCGAGAAGGTGTTAGAGCGGTTTCACATGGAGAAAGCAAAGCCATTTGCTACTCCACTAGCTAGTCACTTTATGCTTAACTCAAAGCAAAGTCCTACAAGTGAAATTGAAAAGGAGGAGATGCGCAAGGTGGCATATGCCTTAGCTATTGGAAGCTTAATGTATGCAATGGTGTGCACACGACCGGACATTACACACGCTGTTGGTGTTGTTAGCAGATTCTTGACCAAACCAGGAAAAGAGAATTGGAATGCTGTGAAGTGAATTTTAAGATATCTCAGAGGAACTTCCAAAATGAGTTTGTGCTTTGGGAGTAGAAGACCTGAACTAATTGGCTACACAGATGCAGATATAGCGGGAGATATTGATTCTAGGAAATCTACTTCTGGATTCCTGATTATATTTTCAGGGGGAGCGGTATCGTGGCAGTCAAAGCTACAAGACTGTGTTGCTTTGTCTACCACAGAGGCAGAGTTCATTGTAATAACAGAAGGTTGCAAAGAAATGCTATGGATGAAACGATTCTTGCATGAGTTAGGGCAAGAACAACAGAAGTACATTGTGCATTGTGATAGTCAGAAGCACATTGATTTGAGATATCATTTGATACGTGATATATTGGAACCCAAGCAATTACAACTTGAGAAAATCCATGCTTATGACAATAGTTCAGATATGATGACCAAGTCCTTACCTAACGACAAGTACGATTTTTGCAGAAGAGTGGTTGGACTGCTGGAGCCCTCCACCTAAATCGGGAGGGGGAGATTGATGGGTTTCCCTCTTTAGGAGGAGAGATAAAGAAAGAAAAAAATAGAAAGTAGAAAGAAAGAATGTACAAGAGAAATTGAAGGAAACCAATGAATAAGAAAAGGGGAATTTCTCTCCTTCATGCATGGCCAACTATTTGTTACGAAAGTTGGCTATGAAAGTCATTGCATGCGTTCATTTGTAACATCAAGGAGAAAACCAAAACATAGTTTTTAGAGAAAAGCAAACCTCACTTGAGAGAGAGAGGAAAATCCTTTTGAGAAAAAAATAAAGAAAGTATTTAGCCACCAATATCTTGGTGAGATTATTATTTTGTAATCCCATTAATTTATAATGGAAGATATTGTTGTTATTGTCTCATTGTGATTATACAAAGTGCAGGAAAAGACGTATCCTGGGATAATAAATTATGCATTGACCTTGTATTAGGTGGTTATATTTTTTATCTTTCCCAACAGAGCATGCTGACAACCTTTGGTAGTTGTCTGATAACAAACTACAAATTAACATAGAGCCCAAGGACAAGTTTGTATGTTAACGGGAACATGTAAGAAAGGGAAGAAACCTTGTCAAGCTGGATCAATTAACTGCATCATTCATGGACACCTCTTGAAATGGAAGAAGAATAAAATACACTCAAAATGGTATATTCCAAGAGTTGAAAATATCACCAACAGATCTATTGTCCAAAAAGGGAAGGTTCCAACAGTACCTGATTTTGATTGAAGGGAGAAATCTTTTACACAAAGATAACAGAACTTGTGAAGAAAACGTTACCCCACTCTGATATAAAAATCTGCTCGATTCCTTTTTAACCCTTGCATTCCTCACGTGTAAACCCACACCAAAGGGCTGAAAACCTTGTTTGTTGCAGTGAACCTTGTTTTGTGTGTTGCAAAAACCCTGACAGGCTGAACCGTTGCTAGCTTGAAATGTCAGTTGTAGACCCGTGATATCTGTGAGCCTTGGGTGAGCAAGTTGTTGCTGTAAACTAGTTTGAAGAGTCTAGGGTGAAAGAAAACTACTTGGACTTTTAGCTCGGTAGTGTTTAAGAAAACTACTCGGTGCTAGACTAGAGAGGCTAGTGTTAAAGAAAACTACTTGTACACGAGTTTGCAGAGGCTTGGAGACTCGAAGACTTATTGGTGTATTACTTGACAATTGAAGAATTGAAAAATCTCACCTATGGTGGGGATTGGATGTAGGTTCCGCCCTGGGCCGAACCAGTACAAAAAAACCTTTGAGCAAGCTTCTCTTATCTCATCCATTATTTATTGACATTTGTCTCTGTTTTTCATCCCATTGATTTCTTCATTTTCAAACGGATAGCTATTTTATAATTTCTGCCAGCTTATAATGTTTTCTATCTTTGAAGTTTTTAAAGATTTAATATTAATATTCTAAATATATAGAATTTCTCTGTGTTGCTTAGTTACTTCATAAATATCATTCATTTGTGAAATCTGACATACATCCACGTTTGTTCTGCTTTATCTAAGTTGCTTCTGAGGCATTTGCTATCGAAAAATTTCAGTAGCTATCTACCTTTCTCTGTTCTTGTGTTGTTGAAGTGTGTTTTTGTAGAAAAGTATGAAAAAGCACTTCATTCAAATCCCCTTTCTCAAGTGCTGTTACCAATATTAATACACTTGTGCCTTTTGATATGTGCATGATGTGCAATTCTAACAAGGAAACAGCTGCACAATAATTTTGCATTACCATCAGCCTTTTCCAAATTGGAAAATCTTTTGGTGTATGGTAGAGCCTGGATTTGTCCTCAGTGTGAAACTACTAATTGTGATTCAAAGGTTACGGAAAGAATAAGGAAGGGAAAGTTCAATGACAGTGGGTTATGTGTGGCATTCTTTGGTTTCACAAGGAATATAATTTTTGTTTTCAGATTTACTATGAGATATGGTTGTGCTTACGGCCTCAATTTACTGTTCTCCACAAGGTTTCTGTAAGGTGGCCTTGTCAACAATATGCAGAGAGATCAGAGACCAACTTTGTCTCATTAACTTTCTCTTGTTTTCATTTGCATCTTTTTAGGTAGCATAATATCTTAGCTTCCCCTTTCTTTGCATCCCTTCTTTCCACCTAATGGTATTTCCTCTCATCAACAAAACAATGAAACATGCACTTTTCCTGAATGAGTAAATATTACATACCAATATCTTAAGGTATTACCAAATGGAAGAGCTTAGTGAACATAACTAGTACCATCAGTGACTGTATTAAATCTGAATGGGGAAGGGACCACATGAATTTTGCAAATCCAAAAGATGAAGGACAATTTTCAGGGTCTAAATTTAACAATACTTCACTAATTTGAGACCACACTTGTAGAAACACAAATAAAATGCTCGAATTTCCATCTCTAATAACCAATCTAGTACCAACTATAGAAATGTCCTTGAACACACGATGGGGTGATACCTGTCGGAAGCTATCAGTTGAGCGTTGGTGCTTCTTGAAGTCGTAAATTGGAAGTTGAACACACTGGCCACCTATGAGCTTTCTCATGCACTCTAATAGCTGCTCAGTATCAAAAGCATCTACAAGAAAATGTTAAGCTGCCATCTTAGTTCTCTACAAGCATATGAACTATCATATAACAGAGTAACAAATGAGCCAGGTAGCAAACTAATCAAAAGGAACTGCAAACTCAACAACAAAACAGAACAGAAATGTTAACAATGACTCGTATAAATGAATTACCGGGATGATCAAAATTGTACTCATGCGCACGCTCCAACTCTTCAGGTGTCAAACCACGATAAAATGAATCCTATAGTTGAATGAAGAAGCATGTACAAAATCAAATGGCTAAGCCACAAAGATGAAAGATTCTAAATAATTATACCTCTAAAGATACAAGTATGATTAGTTTAGTCCTCCAGGTATTTTTAATTTTTTTTCCTCATTAACTTAAAGTGCTATCATTTTAGTCTTTTACGTCAAGCCATGCCTGCACGAAGATTAACATGGCCGTTATTTGCGCCCTGCTTAAACAAGAGAAGGGCCAAAATGATGGAATCCAAATTATCTGATTGATGATAACTAAAATGATGACACTTTTTAGAGAGCAAAAAGACTAAAATATCAATTCAGTCTCAAAATTTCTAAATACCCATCATATTAGTCAACGAAGTTGTAAGCACTAATAGTGAAGGGGAGGGGAGAAATTTTTATAAATCTTTCTTATTCAGTTCAACATTTTAGAGGGGACGGAGGGGTTTAAAACATTTTAAATGCATTGACTAAAGTATTTTTACTTATATTTTGACATCCAAAATTACAAGGTTTAATTAATTTGTAGCTCCTTGAACTATTTGAGAATTTTCAAATAGGTTCCTAAACATTAAAAGATTATAATTGAGTTCTTGAACATATAGAAAATTGGTAATCGACTAATCGAGTCCTTGATACACTTTTCCGTTAGTGTTATGTTAGAGTTCCAAAAAAGCACAGGGACCTATTTGAATTTTCATAAATAGCACAGCGAACTATTTGAATTTTTTTTCAAAAAGCTCAGATACCACAAATGACAAGTGGATGGATCATAACAGAAACCTAACAAATACTTAATGAAACCCTAACAAAAAAGTGTACGAGAGACTCAATTACAAATTTTCCAAATGTTCAAGGACCAAATTACAAACTTTTAAAGTATAAAGATATATTTGAAAATTCTTAAATAGTTCAAAGACCTACATATTAATTTAACTACATTATAATGATATAAAAGTAAATTTATTTTAAAATCTCAACCCTGCTTATGAGTTATGAGCCAAAAGACAAAAGGTTATTTCCACTCCATCCATTAAAATCTCTCCCCTCTCTTCACTTATTCTCCATTAAAATCCCTCTCTCCTCCCGGAGCCTTATAAGAATAAAATGGTAATTTCCTAAAATGAGGGACTAATTTACAAATTCTGGGAGTGAAAAGGAGGTTATAGAATGACCTACCTGATTCACGAGCACGACGCGATGATCGTGAAGCTGCTGGATGATCATGTCGCACACAGTTGTCTTACCCGAAGCAGTGCCTCCCGAAACTCCTACAACATAATAAAATCCACGCAAATCATAAGCGAAATTCGGGAGAAAAAAAAGGGAAAAGAATAAAAATGAGAAATTGCATTTTGGAAGTGAGAGAAACCTATAACGAAGGGTTGATTGGTTGATGTTGAGGAATCGAAAGGAGAAGAAGAAGAAGAGAAACGATGTTGATGATGAGAAGGAGATGAAGTGGTGGATGAAGAAGGAAGACCGTCGAGGCGTCGTAGACCGGAGAAGTGGGGGCCTGATGCTGCCTCCATTACGTAGTCGATCGACGTCGTTTCATCCGGCATTTTTCTTCTTTATTCTTTGGAGCACAAGAACAACCACTGAAATGAGTCTTGATTTATATTTATAAATTTATAAATGGTACAACATGAATGATACTGCGCTGCTATGGTGACCTTGATGTACCATCTTTCCTACCCAACATTTGCCACTTGTTAAAAGTTTTTTGGTTAAACTAATTCTGATCTTCAATTTGATCGATGTACATAAAAAATTATCAAATCAGGTTTTATATATATAAAAATTTTCAATTTGATCATCATCATTAATTGATGTCATAACGCATTTATATAACAGGGACTAAATTATAAATGATTATCACATATAAGTACCAAATTGAAAATAATTATCACATGTAGGGATCAAATTCAATTTTTTTTTGTTAAATTTGTCCCTGCATGTGACAATCATTTGTAATTTGGCCCCTGTTATATAATGGCGTTATGACACCAATTAACTATGAGGACTAAATTGAAATTTTGTGTACATATAGGGACTGATTTGATAACTTTTTTATATATAAGGACCAAATTGAAAATCAGTGTCACGTATAGGGACCAAAATATTAGTGTGACCAAGTTTTTTTTTCCATCAATTAAATTCTTCAAAAAATTAAAATATTAAATTAAAAGGTCTTTTTTACCAATTAAGTTTTTAGAAAGTCAATGTAGTGATATTTTAAATTTTTTAAGAATTTAATTAATCACAGAAAATATTCTAAGCGCCCATAATTATGGTATGTTAAATTGTGGGCTTATATGGATTGATCCATAAAATCCCTGGTTTAAATAGGTTTGGTCATAAATTTAGAGACTAATTCGTTCACTCGAATAAAAAAAATACTCTACTATTTTATAATAAAATAATATTTAATATATTTTAAAACTGTATTTCAATAAAATTAATTAATTTTTTAAAAAAACAAGCATATGGGCCAGCCCGTGGACCCTTTTTAACTCGCAAACCTATGAGAGCTTATTGAATATGTGCATGTTTAAAAGCAAGTCTATACGGGATGACCCATTAACCCGAGGACTAGTGTAGAGCTGTCCGACTTAATTCGCTTACCCATGTATACGTACAATAGTTGGTCTTTTGATCATATAACTTTGAGTTATGAAACTTGAAATCAAACACAATTTGTGAAGAAAGAGCAAATGTTAGTTTGTTAAAAGGGGTTAGTTCTGTTAGGTTGGTTTTTATTGGATAAGCTAATTTGCTAACTACCTTCTGTTTTATCTTTAGAGGCTATGACTGAGTTATAAATACAGCATTAGCCTCACTCTTGTAAACGAATCTTATCATTCAGTAAATGAAATATCAGATTATCATTCATGAATTTTACATGGTATCTAGAGCCAAAAGCCTGAAATTACAAAATTAGCTCAGTCATCTCCAAGAATATGGCGAAAGAAGATGATACCCCCAAAAGTGAAAAACAAGATTCACCAGAAAAGGAGTCGTCATCGCGCAAAGGGAAGAAAGCTCAAACGGCCAATGAAATTGGCATCGATTCAATGTCACCCTATTTCCTTCATGCCTCTGATCATCCAGGGCAAATCTTTGTGAGTGAACCATCAATGATGGGAATTACGGAGAGTGGGTAACTGACATGGGTAATGCACTATACGCAAAGAACAAAATTGGGTTCGTAGATGGCTCAATTCCAATGCCAGAAGTCGATTCCAGCAATCTTGCACACTGGATGAGGTGCAATGGGATGGTGAAAGGATGGTTAAAGATGGGCATAGACAAAGAAATCAGGAGCACAGTTCATTATGCAAGAACAACTAGAGAAATCTGAGTCGAATTGGCTGAAAGATTCTCCAAAGGGAATGCACCCAGGGTTTATGAATTAAGGCGAGCAATTACTCACCTTAGACAAGAGAAGATGTCAGTGCCTGCTTATTACACAAAGTTGAAAGGCCTGTGGGATGAGATTTAATCTATCTCACCATGGCCAGATTGTACCTGTGGAGGATGCACATGCAATGTTTAGAAGCAAATAAAGGAAATGCGCGAGACAGAACAGTTGTATGCTTTTCTTATGGGTTTTGATGAAGTGTTTAGCACAGTGAAGACACAAATCTTGAGTATGACACCAAAACTCACCCTAGGTCATGCATACCACCTTATTGCTGAAGATGAGCAACAAAGATTGATCTCAATAACTGTCAAACCTGGGACAGAAATCACTGCCTTCCAAGCACAAAGCAGTCGTTTTCAAAGAAACAGAAGAAAGAAAGAATTTCAAGAAGGAAAGACCAAAATGCAATCATTGCCAAAAGCTGGGACATGTACGAGAGGAATGCTGGGAGATAGTTGGCTATCCTCAAGATTGGAGGAAGCCAAACAAAGAAAGAAAAGACAAATCAACACCTTGGAACAACAAGAAGGGTGGTTTCAAAGTGGCACAAGTGACCACAGAGGACAGCCCTATCCCTGGATTGACAATGAAGCAATATGAAAAGTTGCTGCAACATTTGAAGGATGATGGTGATTCTGTAGCAGTGAGTCAACAAACTAGACCAATAATTAACATGGCAGGCAACTCTTTAACTCACAGGCCCTGGATCATAGATTCTGGGGCCACAGAACACATAACCTGTGATAGGAATTTGCTTAAGGAAATGCTTGTTTCCACCGAGCAAATAGTTCATATCCCTAATGGTTCTAGTGTGCCAGTAAGCGGACTAGGGAAACTAGATGTGTTTACTGGCATGAGTCTTGACAATGTGTTGTGCATTCCTGATTTCAACTGCAACCTTTTATCAGTAAGTAGATTAACTAAAGAAAACAATTGTGCTACCATTTTCTTGGTTGATTCATGCATTGTGCAGGACTTAGCCTCGAGGACCTTGATTGGAATGGCTAAACACCACAATGGACTATATTTCCTTGAGCCAACTCAAAGATTTTCCATGAAAGTAGGAAACACTGTAAACTCATATGTGTGGCATCAAAGGTTAGGGCATACATCTGACAATAAGATGAGTAACATAGATTACATTCCTAATGTAGTTAGGAAAATTATTCATTGTAATTCTTGTATTAGGGCTAAGCAAACAAGGCTGCCCTTTCCTATAAGTACAATAAAAACTAAGGCTTGTTTTGATATGATACACTGTGACATATGGGGAAGGCATGCCACTGCCTCTATAACAGGAGCACACTATTTTCTCACTATTGTAGATGACTATAGTAGAGGAGTTTGGATATATTTGATGAAGCATAAATCTGAAGTTGAAAATTATCTACCTATGTTTTTTAGCATGATAGAAACTCAGTTTGGAAAGAAATTAAAAGAGTTAGAACTGATAATGGCCTAGAATTTACTTCCAATCATATGCAAAATTTCTATAGTGAAAGAGGCATAGTTATGGAACTATCATGTACCTATACCCCTTAACAAAATGGAGTGGTAGAAAGGAAACATAGGCACATTTTAGAAATAGCGAGAGCTTTAAAATTTCATGCTAATTTACTTATTATGTTTTGAGGTGAATGTGTTCTTACTGCAGTTTATATAATTAACAGATTGCCTACTAAGATCCTAAACAACAAAACACCTTATGAAGTCATTTTCAATAAGAAACCAAATTATGAGCATTTAAGAGTGTTTGGTTGTTTAACATATGTCTTAAAACCCAAGAAAGATGGGAAATTTGATGAAAGGGGGAGAGCCAATGTTTTCATTGGATATCCTGTTGGCCAGAAAGGCTATAAAACCTATGACATTGAAAAGAAAGAAATACATGTGTCAGAGATGTAATTTTCTTTGAGAATGAGTTTCCTTTCAGAAAGTTAAATCAACAGGGAAGGCAACACTTGAATCAACTCATCACTTACGAAGATGAGACAAGACAGACACAACATGAAGCAAGGCAATTGCAGAATATTGTTCAACAAACAGAACAAGATGACAGAACAACAGAAACAGAAGCTGTACATGATGTTGTGCAGGAACAGCAGAGACAAAATGATTAGGTCATGACTCAACAACAGACTAGACACAGTGAAAGGGTGAGACAACTTCCAAGTCAATTGAAAGACTATGAGGTGGAATTGCCCTCATCTATCATGGCACCAATGTCTGGTTTAACTTCATCTCTTTATCCTTTGTCTAGCTATTTGTCATATAATAATTTTACACATTCACATCTAGCCTTTTTTAGCTGCCATCTCTTCCAGAGATGAGCCAAAGAACTTTCTACAGGCAGTAGCTCATAAAGAATGGAGGGAACCAATGATGAAGGAGATTGAGGCATTGGAAAAGAATGAGACTTGGTCCTTGGAACATCTTCCACCAGGAAAGAAGGCTGTGGATTCAAAGTGGATCTACAAGGTCAAATACAAACCCAATGGTGACATAGAAAGGTACAAGGCAAGGTTGGTTGCAAGAGGCTTTACACAAGTGGAAGGTGAAGATTTTCATGAGACCTTTGCACCTGTGGCAAAGCTAGTAACCATGAGGTGTCTCCTCACTATAGCAGCAAAGAAAGGATGGCATATTCACCAATTGGATGTGAAAATGCCTTCCTTCATGGAATTTTGACTGAAGAGATTTATATGAAAATTCCTCAAGGGTTTGCAAAGAAGGGAGACAACAGGGTATGCAAATTGAAGAAGTCAATTTATGGACTATGCCAAACTTCCAGAAACTGGTATTAAAAAAATTCACAAATGCTTTGAACACAATTGGTTTCAACCAATCAAAGGCAGATCACTCACTATTCATTTATGATAAGCAAGGAGTTTTCATGACAGCTCTCATATATGTGGATGATGTCATCTTGGCAGGAGATAACTTGGATTTCATGAACAAAGTAAAATTGCACTTGGACAAGATGTTCAATATAAAGGATCTAGGAATGTTAAAATACTTTCTAGGCATTGAAGTCTCAAGAACAAAGGGAGGAATTGTACTTAGTCAAAGAAAGTACACCCTAGATATCCTAAAGGAGACTAAGATGGAAGAGTGTAGACCAAGCAACTTTCCAATGAAGCAAAACTGCAACTTGAGAATTAGTGACAAAGTTCCTGATGCAGATGCAACAAGGTATAGAAGATTGCTTGGCAGATTACTATACTTGACTGTGACTAGACCCGACATCACATATGCAGTAAATACACTATGCCAATTCATGACAGCTCCTAAACAAATTCATATGGATGCTGTGGAAAGAGTTTTGAGATACTTGAAGAAGACTCCAGGGCAAGGGATTCTGCTGTCAAGAGAAGATAATCTCAGTCTGCAGGCTTATTGTGATGCAGATTGGGGAGGATGCCCCAACACTCGAAGGTTTTGTACAGGCTACATGATTCTCCTTGGTGATGCTCCAATCTCATGGAAAACTAAAAGGCAATCTATTGTAGCTATGTCTTCAGCCGAGGCAGATTATAGATCAATGGCAGCCACAGTGAGTGAGTTGATCTGGTTGAGATGGCTCCTGACAGAATTAAAGACTTCTCAAACAGGTCCAACACAGTTGTTTTGTGATAACCAGGCTGCATTGCACGTAGCAATGAATCTTGTTTTTCATGAAAGAACCAAACATGTTGAGATGGACTGTTATTTTGTTTGAGAAAGAGTTCAATCAAAAGACATAGAGCCTGTGAAGATTGGAACTAGAGACCAGATAGCTAATGTGCTCACAAAACCTTTGGGCAAGGACAGAGATTTGAACTTCTAATTCCCAAGTTGGGCATCATAAATTTGCATGCACCAACTTGAGGGGGAGTGAAGAAAGAGTAAAAGTTAGGTAGTTTGTTAAAAGGGGTTAGTTCTGTTAGGTTGGTTTTTATTGGATAAGCTAATCTGCTAACTACCTTCTGTTTTATCTTTAGAGGCTATGACTGAGTTATAAATACAACATTAACCTCACTCTTGTAAATGAATCTTATCATTCAGTAAATGAAATATCAGATTATCATTCATGAATTTTACAATTTGTTTCTTTTGAAATCTAAATTGGACCTTTAACCTGGTAAAATTTAGATTTAGATTTAGATTTGTTGTCTTCAAGTACCAATTTGCAATCAATTGGAGCCATTTTCAACATAATTTGTATTACATTCCTATTCTATTCTGTTAGTGATTAGTCTTTCAATCCTAACCTTAAGCTATACCACTCGGAATCAAACATTTTTTTTCTTTTATGCATGACTGTTTATTTATTTTAGTGTTATATTGTTTTTTGTGCAGAAGTTGAAGTATTCTCCAAACTTTTCAAGCAATGATCATAGCAGTTGATGTTGGGATTGGGGTGCATGTAATCATGTGTTGTTGCCAATTTTTTTTCAAGCATTTTCACAATTTTTGCTTTAATTTGTATTTAGGATAATTATATTGGAAATTTTTTTTTTTTGAAGGAGGACATGTTATTAAGATATACACCAGGGTCGATCATTCGGTGAAGCTTTAAAGTAGCAGCTCTAGACCCCCTAAAAAATTTCTAATTTTGCAAGGGCTTTAGGCCTCCAAAAAAGTCTCAGCCTGAATGTATATTTTGTTATCTACAAGTGTGGTTGCAAATACGCATATAATAAATATTTACATCAATCATAATAATTTTACTTTAAAAATAAAAAAAATTACAATAAAAATAAATTTTAAATATTATATTATTTTTATAAAATAATTTTATTAATTTTAAAAATGCCTCACCCAAATTTGTTTTAGGTCTCAATATATGTTGAGCCGACCCTAATATACACAATAGTTTCTTTTGATTGGTTTGTGAACAAATTGTTTGATTTTGGTGAAACCTAATTTCTTAATATAATTATGCGGGATATCAACGATACATCATAACTTTAATATTGCTCAATGTTGTGCAGCTGAGTTGGCGTTGTTACCGCAATTTAGGGGCTTTAATCAGTTTTTTATTCAGCTTTTGTTATTGATTATTTTAATCTTCTGTATTTTGATTCCTTACACATAAAGGAAAGCATTAATGGGATAAGACATTGACAAAAGGGAGTACTATACCTATACCTACGAATTTCATTTTCTATTCTCTGGTCACACACTAAAGACTCCCTGGTCTCATGCAATGCAACCAAGGACAAGGACGACTTCTTTCTTTGGTCTCTTTGAGAACCGACGACGAGTTAGAACGGCGGCGGCGGAGAGGACGACAAGGAGTAAGGTTGATGCGGTCTCCTATGTTCCTCTCAACTGGATTAAGGTTTGTATTCTCTCTCTCTCTAAGATTCAATCTTTCTTCTTACTGTGAAATAGCTTGTGCTTGCCCTGTATCTTTCTCCTCTTCCGTTCCTTCTTTTGCTGATCCCTCATTCTCTCCAGCAAGGTCTCTTTGCTTCCAACTCATTCATTCATCTTTTTGTTTCTATCTTCATTCTAATCTAGGGTTTATTGATTTGGGGCTTTGCTTAATCATGAGTTGTAGGATGCAAAAATATTGAATTGGAGCTTTGCTAGGACTCTTCCCCCTTTATGCATATGCATTATTATTACTATTGTTAGCAATTATCCTTTCTCCCAGTTTATGTGTTTAGGAATTTTTCCTGTTGCTTCTATTTTTTGGCACTCTTTTATTTTCATATTGACATTTATTAGGCATTGAAGCAGAAGTTGATGGTAATATGGGATACTTTGATTTGGTGTGATGATCTCTTTCCCAAGAAAGAAAAAGGAACGTAGAAGTACATTTATTTGTTCAAGTTTTAAAATTTTCTAATTTTATATTAAAAAAAAATTAGTTTTGGGAATTCTTTATAAAATGACCCATTCTTAGAGTAGTCTGCTACTTTATATAAATGTTTTGTTTCATAAAATTAACAAAATGAAGTTAATTATAAAAACTTTATCAATTAATTAGCCATTTAAAAGAAGAAATTGTAATATCCACAATGAGGATATATGTTGTATAGCTACAGCAGCAGCTTGCAAGTATAGGAAAAGAAGAAATTAGCCACCTTATGAGGATACTAGAGCTATATGCTGTATAGCTACAGCAGCAGCTTGCAAGTATAGGAAAAAATGGGAATTGGCCACCTTATATAGTGAATGTGATAACATTATATGTTTTTCCTCTATGGAGTTGTTACTAGAGCTCAAAGGGTATAACTGAGCGGACACCATTACTTATTGAAAACTATACCATGATTGGTGAATGTGTCACGCTTCTAACTTTGGTCACTTGGCAATGTCTCAACCTAAAAGTTTTTATTATTTCCTATATTGAATTTTGGTATAATTGCATTAGAATAATCAGCTTTCAATTAGGAGAGAAACAAGGAAGGTTATTAGAGGATTCGTTGGGTTGGATATTGTGTTGTGACGTAATTATCAATCAAGGGTTTCCTGCATGTAGCTTCCCCATTTCAAGCATGCAGTAGATATGTGACTTCTCAAGAATTGAAAGTGTTGGAGTGATGGATAAGAAAGGTAAAATTGCTAGAAAAAGACCAATCACCATTATCGATTCTCCTCTCTTTATAGTACAGACTCAGACATACCTACACACATTGTTTCCTGTCATTCTGTAAATGTGTATCTTTCAAGCATAGATATTGATACTGTATGTATCCACGTTGACTACCAGTTCGATGCAAAGAGATGCATGCTAGAAATATAATCATTGTTCTAAATGACATTATTCCTAACCTTTTAGCCTTTAGGAGATCTCTGGGAAATATCACTATTTCTTAAGGATACCTTTGGATTGGACTAGAATTCATTTTTTTCACTTGAGAGTGGAAATCTTTTTTTTTTTTTTTTCAGGAAAAAAAAGTATGGGGCGAGGGGAACTATAGGGTTAAATTCATACTTCTGAAGTACCATTCAGGTAGCTCATGGCATTGTGTCTATAATAGGTCTATACATATATTAAGTTTGAAAGATCTTTTGCATTTTTATTTGATAACAATAAATACTATTGTTGAAAAAATGTCTTCACAGCATTTCTATATCCTGTCTATGCTTCCATGGTTTCTATGTGTTTGCTTTGGCGGGGGCAGCGGTCTTTTGCAGCATAATAGTTTCACTAGCTGCAATTTATCATTATTAATTTGTTTCGCAATTTAGCGGTTCTTTTGGATTTTAATCCTTCGTGATTTCCTTTTGCTGAAACTAGGGGAAGGTGTAAAGTTGTATATATCTCAATAGATGTGGATTGTGTGGATCCTACCTTTGCTGCTGAGTGTCTCACATAGAAACCCGGAGGTCTTTCTTGCAAATTGTGTCTCACATCCTTCCTTTTGTTATGCTTTTAAACCAGGTTTTTTGTATGCAAATTTAGGATTTGCCACGTTAAATCATTTTCTTAGGACTCAGGCAAAGCAACTTTCTTCCTCCTCTACCATCTCATTATCTCCTTTGTAAGAGAGCCAAGCAGGGAAATCTAATGTTTCCTGCAAGAAGGTTTTTGCTAATAGCTCTTACATTGTCAGCTACATTAGAAGTGCACATCCTCCAAACTGTTTATCCTATGATTTGCTAAAAGGTATAAAGGATATGTTTTCTGTATATATAGTTTGCCTACTAGCTTGCATTGTTATGCAATTGTAAATGTTAGTGACTTCTTATCACTCATTTGTTTTAATCCCGCAATCTGAATGGGAAACCAGACTAATTAGTAATGACATGTAAAGATGGGTTTTAGCTTATTTGGTGAGAAAATCTGATTTTGTTCGTTGCAACTTCTTCTGTTAGTTCTTTCACATTTTCTGGGATTTTCATGCTAATTTGTCCTATTAGTTTGATAGGAAGAATATTACCTTATTATGTTAAAATAATAAGAATTTGTCCTGTTTGCTTTTGCCATTCTCGGAAATTTGAATGGTGTGTCCATTTTACTTTTTACATGATAAACACTTAATGGGGTCTGCGATCTTTTATGAAATCTCCTCCTTTGTAACATATGGATTTATAGATTGTTTGAATTATACAAGTTTGTTGCTGGCTCCTTTAGAGAAGCTTAATGTGATTTAGTTTAATGAGTATTCTTTTATTTTTGTTGCCCAATAGAATTAAATAAAATTAAGTAATATTAGCCTTGACTTCGACCATCTTCCATTCTTATATTATTCATAATATTTTTTTATAGGTTGATAGCTGGAAAATCAAATATGCCAAATTTTCTTTTAGCATTTAACAGTCATTCTTAACATTTTTAATTAGATTTACATATAATATAATTACTTTAGTATAATACATTCTTTTCATGTAAGTAATAATTATCCTTAATAATAGATTGTTGATCTTTGATTGCAAGTTCTCGTATGCTCCTTCAGGATAGTGTTGTAAAATCTTAAATTAGCCACAACATCACCACTTAGTAGTCTATTTTTCACACAAAGTAGCATAGCACAATAAAGATATATAGAAGATGCATATCCCGCATAAAGAAAATCATAAAAAAGAAAAGAGTTTAACCAGGTAACTTATCATTCATCTATATAATATAAGTAGCCAAACTCAGCAAAGATTCTGTAAACAATATTTTGGCACTACACAATAGCTATGAGTGAAACTGACTTATTGCTTCCAGTCTTAACCGAGCAAGGATTTCTACAAAGTAAATAATTTTACCTTAACCTCATCAAAGATTGCATCAGGTTGCACTTGAGGATCCATAATTAGGAAGGCACCGGGATAAGAAAAAATTAAAACTTGCAAGTCTGATTTGAAAACCAAGTTATGTCCTAATTATCTCAACTATACATGTGATACTTTATGTGCAAGTTTAATGATATAAACAACTTTCTATTTTGATGGTAGGAGCATATAGCAGTTAAATTCCAACAAAGTATCTTCATCAATTTACAATATGCTACACAAGCTTCTATCTTTTCTTGAAAGATGTTTTCTTTTTCTTTATTCCACATTCCATTCCAACTTTGTAACCTATCAAACCTTAACACTTTTTTTGCCTGAATCAATAAACAACTTTTGATTTAAAATGGGTATTTTGATTTTTGAAATTTTTTTTGACAGGTAAAACAATAGACAGATGAGAGACTACCTCTCAGATTGTAGGTGTCATTCAATATCGTAATATCACCATTTGCTGCCATATGTAATTATGTACATGGGTTGTTATTGTGGAATGGGAAGTTGAAATGAATGCAAGCTATGCATTTTCTTCTACACCTGTGCACCAACTTTGCCATGTTCAAGAGTTTATATTTTGTTTGCCTCCCTGACTCTCTTACACCTTCACATGTTTTTTCAATGGAAAGCATTCTGAAGGTTACTTTGTTCTATTGAATGAGAGAATATTGATTGAATGCTTCTGAATGAAATTGAATTGTCTTGCTTTACAATACAGATAGTCTGCTTATAGATGAACCATTACAACTATTTGAACCTACTTTGTCCTTTATGTTTATTATGTTCTTTTAATATTTCTAGAGAGTTGGCTCTCAAGAACTTGATAACTCTTAGAGGAAGATTTCATGGTTGCCCCAACTTACATATTCAGGGGAAGAGAGCCAACCACCTAACTCGAACTTGAAATTTATCCAATCTCATTATCAAATGGAACTCTGTAGATCATAAAAGTAATTAAGGGTACTTCATAATAGTGTATGAGTTTTGTTTCTATTGCTTATATTTTTTAGCATCCACATGAGACTTTTC
The DNA here is from genome assembly GCA_035048595.1 of Echinosophora koreensis. Taxonomy (NCBI): domain Eukaryota; kingdom Viridiplantae; phylum Streptophyta; class Magnoliopsida; order Fabales; family Fabaceae; genus Echinosophora; species Echinosophora koreensis. The sequence goes on along the minus strand of JAPCYP010000335.1, from coordinate 6,402 downwards.
TAAGAGTGATAATGCTTTCTTTAATCGACGCAAAAATAGGAAGATAATTTAGTTACCTTTTGCATGCACATGTGACTTTACTCAAGATAATAAATCTATTATTTGCTCTAGCAGGTCAGTTAATTGAAGGACTTGAACACCGAGTGGCATAATGGAAACTTCATTGAGCAGGTTTGCAATGATCTTAGATTCTGTTCAAAGTGGCGTGATACAAGTAAACAAAGGAACTTACTTTAGAGACTAAGTGATTAATTCTAATGTTATTGACAATATTCTGAAAAAATATTTATGGAAGCTATATTATACTGATCAATTGCTTTACAAATGTCTGGTCTAAAACCTTCCATTAACTGATCTGATAATTTTTCTATGCAACCATTTTTTTTTGGATGTATCTACCTCATTTACACAGTATATTTTGATAACATGGTTTTGTTTAGTGCTCTTATACCTGCAATTGATCCTATCATTGTTTTGTCCATATTCAGGTTAATTACATACTGCTTTAGTATACAATACTAATAGTTTAGCCTATTATGTAGATAGGCCTTGGAAAATGTGTTAACTGGAAATAGTTATGAACCACCCCCCCCCCCCCCCCCCCCCAAAAAAAAAAAAAAATTTCTATAACAAACCATTAGATCGAAGAAAAATTAGATTGACCTGCTTTGCTTTTAGTCTATTTACTTCTACTTACTACATAAGAATAAGTAGTTTTTGATTGAAAATGCGTTTGCTGATGATGTAGTTCTTAATCCCATTGGTATGTTTGTTCCTTGGTGAAAAATACACGGTGTGGAATATAAGGTTTGGTTTTTTTTTTTTTTAACAAATATTTGCAAAAGGGGTCATGCCTAATACTTATCAATTTTCCTTGCATTGTCAGACAGCTATAATTCGGCCACTCAATATCCCTAACCACCACCCCAACTGAACATCAGCAACTCTCTTTGAGGTGTTTTCATGAGCCTATTCAACAAACTATTCTTTAGAATATGTAATTTACACATTTTTTATATAACTTGCATTTATAAATTCCAAAGAATCCATATAAATTGTGTAAGTTTCTCGAAATTCAGATCACAAGTAATACGGTTGATATTTGATTCTGATTTAATGCTAACATATTGTTGATGAGTTTAGAAAGTGGCTTCTACACATGAATCTATTGAATGCTATCTTATTGTCAGCAAGTAGCTTTAGATTTTTAACCATTTGTCTTACTGCCCAGTTGCTTCCTTATTATCCCACTGTTATAGAGGACTGAAAGCACACACATGGATCTTAATGTTTGTTCCATACATGGGTGTAAATAAAATTATGAAAAATTGTGACATGGAAGAAAAAATAGCTAACAATTTTAGCGACTCACCAGCACATATAAGTAGAGCCAGTTATCAGTAGAATAGCATATGGATGCTTCCTTCTGACTCAGTTTAAGGTCCATTTGGCTTCAATTTGCTATATTACCATTTTTAATTTAATAAATACAATCTTTTGCAGGTTCATTTCGTGGAGCATATTTAATGGTCAATTTTTTGTGTGATCATCTCATTGGATACAATATGTATGGATATGCTTTTCTAATGCACAAATTTGTCTCTATATTGAAACAATGTTGAAAATTTATGTTAATAAACTATGTGTAAAGTTTGGAAATTGGAAAGTCTTTCATTTTCTATCTTGGCTCTTAGGTTGTTTATGCAAATAAAAGCATTCATAGTTTTAAGTTCCTTGCAACTTGCTTTTTGAAGAAGATAAACAAGTTGTGACAGTAACAATTGATGTTCACTTGATTGCTAGGCCATGTAAACTAATCCTCTTCTCCAGCTTATTTTTTTAGCCAAATTGTAGGGCATCATCATTGCTATGAAGAACAGCTACACTGTAAATTGGAAAATTAGATCTGTCGCAACCACATCACGACGGGAGCGGCGAACAAAAATTAATTAATTGCAATAATGGAGTCGCCACCAAAGTTTATTTTATTTAGGGAAACATTGGAAAAACCCTTTTAAAATGAAGTGTCTTCGAAAACAGATTTAGGGTTCGGGAGTCAATTATGCGTAGGGAAGGTATTAGCACCCTACGACATCCATTAAAAAAAATGGTTACCTCTAGTTAATTGTGCAAAATTTTGTTAACTTCAAAAATATTTATTTCACCCTTTTATAAAAAAACAATATAATAACAAAATAAATAAACCATAACAGATTTTATTTTATTATTTTTCAAGAGAAGAAAATGAATATTGATAAGAAATTAAAAAGGATTTTATGAAAATTTATTTTTGGGCTTGACAGGAATAAACCCTGCTCCTACGTATCCCCGGGTGCAATAGGGAATTCAAAGCTACGTAGTTCTTTTTACAAAATATTTGTTGGTTTGGTTGATTTTAATTATTTTTTTTTTTTAGAAATTTAGGCTATCACGATAACCAGACAGGAAGAAGATCCAAAATGGTCATCCTAACAACCTGTTTTAATTATTTTTTTAAATTTAATTGCGATAACCAAATAGGAAGAAGATCTAAAGTGGCTACCATTAAAACTTATATTTTAATTTTTAGAATGCAAGATGCCTTCGATAATCAAATAGGAAGCAGATCCAAAGTGACTATCGTTAACAATTTAAATTTATCTTAAAAGGAATTGCTCACGATAACCAAATAGGAAGATGATCCAAAGTGGCAACCGTTAGCAACTTAATTTTAATTTTTAGAAAGAGATGCCTTCGATAATCAAATAGGAAGCAGATCCAAAGTGACTATCGTTGACAATTTAATTCTTATTTTTTTGGAAATTTAAGGTAACCAAACAGGAAGAAGATCCAAAGTGGTCACTACTAACAACCCATATTATAAAAATTATTTAATATTATAGACCATCTGATTTACTAGAATAAATAATTAATTAGAGAAATATTTGTATTTTTTTAATAAAACATTCATGATCATATTAATAAATCTAACTAACACCTTAATTTCCACAAATTATTTTCATTCATATATTATAAACCTGTATTATTTAAACAACTAATAACATGTATCATTTTTTACACATTTATCATTTATCATTTTTGATTCTTAGGATCTATATTCTATTTTTATCATTTCTGATTTTATTTTACTTAACTTAACATAGTCTAAAAAAACTCATTAACTTTGATCTCCCAAGCCCAATAACTTTGGCCCAACTAGTAAAATAAACCTAATCAAACATATACACACACAAGCATCAGCCACCATCATTCAAAACAAATGAAAAACAGATGGCAACGTTAATGAAGGGTCTCACTGTCCATGAAAGAAAACAGACCAGAAGCAACAATAACGTGGCGGAGGACTACGCGGTGGTCGATTCCAGGAAGCAACGGCGGTGTGCGGTGCTTCACTGCTGAAAGCGGCAGGGGAGATTCGGTTCTGTGCAGTGACGGCGACGTGCAGAGTGGGCGACGGACGACGTGCAGAGCTCGACGCGGTGGCCGGAACACCGATGCAGTGCATGGGCGGACAGCGGTGCGGCAACGGAGCAAGCAGGCGGAGGACTTGATGCTGGCGTGTGAAGAACAGGTTCGGACTTGCAACAGAACAACACGAAGGACAAGGAGTAGGAACTATGGCACGATGGAATGACGCGGCGGAGTGGCAGCGGCGTCGTGATGGAGTGCTGCTGGTGCGTAGAGGGCAGATCGGACACAGGTCATATGGCGGAGAGGAAGTGCAGATTTCTCATCATTTTTTTTTTTGCTACTGTTATTGGTTGTGTGGCTATATTTATTTTTGAAGTATGAAGATGATAGAAGAGAAAAGAATGATGAGGAAGAAAAGAGAAAAAACATGGAAAAAACAATTCTGGTCTTATAGTCAGAAACGTAAAAACCTCCCTGTATCAAACCTTTCCCTTTTTTTTTTATACTGATAGTATGATTGTTCCTCTTTTGTAACTGACTCAAACCCATTAATCCAGGATTCCATTTGCCATTAGAGGTGAATTATTGGCTTTATTCTTCTGTTACAATGTTACACTTTGATGATTCATTATAAAGCATTTTAATCACTATTTATTCCTTAAAAAAAACTGTTACATCTGCAAGCAAAAAGCCACCATTTCTATTTTCCAATTATTTGTCTTTTTTTCTTTTCTTTTTGTTTTACTTTACTTTTTATTTTATACAAAAAAGGGAGGACAAAATATGGTGTTCACAGTGAACATCATTTACTTAGTTCTTACTAGATAATATGAATAACCATAGTTATTCTTATTATCTTTATAAGAAATGAGTAAAGAAGTGAACCATAATTTTGTCCTACAATAGAAGAATAACAAGTCTGTGGAACAAGTTATCCACCGTGGCTTGTTAGGAAAGATGAGAAGCTTGCGGAGTCGGGGTTCCGCCGAAGCTTGAAAAGAAATATAAAAAAAGCTTGCGGAGTCGGGTATCCGCCGAAGCTTGAAACAAAATATAAAAGAAGCTTGCGGAGTCGGGTATCCGCCGAAGCTTAAAAGAAAGATAAAAAGAAGCTTGCGGAGTCGGGTATCCGCCGAAGCTTGAAAGAAAATAAAAAGAAGCTTGCGGAGTCGGGTATCCGCCGAAGCTTGAAACGAAAGATAAAAGAAGCTTGCGGAGTCGGGTATCCGCCGAAGCTTGAAACAAAATAAAGAAGCTTGCGGAGTCGGGGTATCCGCCGAAGCTTGAAAGAAAGATAAAAAGAAGCTTGCGGAGTCGGGGTATCCGCCGAAGCTTGAAACAAAATAAAAAGAAGCTTGCGGAGTCGGGGTATCCGCCGAAGCTTGAAACGAAAATAAAAAGAAGCTTGCGGAGTCGGGGTATCCGCCGAAGCTTGAAACGAAATAAAAAGAAGCTTGCGGAGTCGGGGTATCCGCCGAAGCTTGAAAAGAAAATAAAAGAAGCTTGCGGAGCGGGTATCCGCCGAAGCTTAAATGAAAGAAGCTTGCGGAGTCGGTATCCGCCGAAGCTTGAAAAAAGATAAAAAGAAGCTTGCGGAGCGGGTATCCGCCGAAGCTTGAAAATGAAAAGATAAAAAGAAGCTTGCGGAGCCGGGTATCCGCCGAAGCTTGAAAAGAAAAAGAAACTTATAGAGACCATATGCTTGCTAAAGCTAGCAAAGTCACGCTTACGAGCCATGTGCCTGTCAGAACTGAACAAAGCGATGATTAAGTAGACCAGTATGATCAAATGGTGCATGAAATGGTATGGCAATGCATGATGCATAAGAGCATAAACAAGATGCATGATTTTTCAATGCATGATGCAGACAATAACATGTGATGAAGAATGCTTCTGGTGATTCGAAATCACAAAGTATGTTTATTTATTTATTTTTGCCATTTTAATTCAATCCTTATGGTTTCAAGTGCCCTAGGGTTCAAGGCTGAACAAGAGCTTTTTTGAATTGAATGAACCCCCTTTTGGTTCACCTCTTTCTTCAGATATTTGATGAAAATGTCTCTTGAAATCATGTTTATTATTTTGAAGTGCCAAGGTTTCTACCCAAGCTGAGCTAGTCATATAGGATTCATCATGCTTCCCATAATTTTTGAAACCCTCACAATAATCATGATGCTTTCAGGTGTTGTCACAAGTTTATGCTTCAGTATAGATTATCAAAAGAATAATACTTTGAACCAACAAGAAGTTGCATAGAAAGATGAAATATTTTATTATCTGAAGAAGGAAATTATTTATACATAGACAAGATTGGTATGAAAGCAGAATGAGAACACAAAGAGGACAAAAATGAGAATCAAACTAAAAGGTTCACTGGAAAAAGGCGAAGCAATGGACTTTGACTCCTCAAGTGATGCCTTCTGGAATGAACAATGCTAGTTTCCCATGTCTATAACTTTGAAAACTCATCAATCAGCTTCTGAGAACGTTGATTGCCCCAGTTTCACATGCCTTGTATATCTCAATTGCCCCAGTTTGAAGTCCAAACTCCCTTTGCTGCTTCTGATGCAATCCTCTTTTTTTTTTTCTTTTTTCTTTTTATGACCCTAATTTTTGCCTGGGCCGCTCTTTCGAGTTTTCAGCCCACCAGGTCGCTCTAACTTTTGCCTAGGCCGCCTTTTCAGGTTTTCAACCTAGCGAGCTTTTCTTTTTTTTTATTTTTTATTTTTCCTTCTTATTAAGCATAATATTTTTTGACTGCATCAGAATTTATTGGAAGTGGGAGTCTTCACCATCCATCCTTGTGAGGATTAAGGCTCCTCCAGAGAAAGCTTTCTTCACAACATAGGGTCCTTCATAATTTGGGGTCCATTTACCACGATAATCCTTTTGGATGGGCAACATCTTCTTAAGCACTAGTTCTCCTTCTTGGAATTCTCGAGGACGAACCTTTTTTCGTAGGCTTTCTTCAATCTCTTTTGATACAACTGA
>JAPCYP010000334.1:0-69490 GCA_035048595.1 Echinosophora koreensis | reverse complement strand
GAGCTCTTGCTCGAGCTGCTTCCACCAGAGAGGCGCAGCGCTCTAGAGGGGGTCATCCATGCCAGCCAACCAGCCACTACTTCTACCATGGCACCACCGCAGCCGCATGATGCCGGTGTGGCTTCTGCGCCGCAGCATGATGGTCTGACACCGGTGAACTCCCCCCTACATAATGATGATGATGATGAGTACTATAATGATGATGATGATTAGGATAGTTTTAGATTTATTTACTTGTGTTTTCTAGACTGACGGATATTGTATGTGTGGAATATTAATGTTAATTTAAATTTAATTGTCTTTTTAATTATTTGTGATTTCTTTTTTTTATCTATATAACAAATTATTTATAATAAAAAAACTTAATTTTATTAACAAAATTGATTTAGTAATTAATATTTAAATTTAAAAAAAAAAAAAAAAAAAAACGTTACCGACGGAAATTTCCGCCGGTAACGTTTCCGACGGAATTTCCGTCGGAAATTTCCGCCGGTAAAGTTTCCGACGGAATTTCCGTCGGTAACGTTTCCGACGGATCCTAGGTCCGTCGGAAACCGTTTCCTACGAGCCGGATACCGACGGAATTTGGTCCATCGGAAAAGCGCATTACCGACGGATTTTTTGCATTACCGACGGATTTTGGCCGTCGGTAATCACGCCTTTTTTTGTAGTGGTCCGTGATGGTGACTGGTGTGCGACGAGAAGGAGAAGATGATGGAGGACCCACGTTTTTCAGGGGCACAAGAGAATAGAGAGAGCAAGACTGAGAAAGTAGATGGAAAGAGAGGAAGATTCAGACAGACAACAAGATCATATATTACAAAGAATAAGGGAAAAAGACGTGTGAAAGACTGATAGAGAGATTGAGTGAAATTGACTATCACCGGACACTTATACAGACCCCCTTTTTTATGTTAAGACTTAAGACCCTAATATAGATGATATGGGTCCATTTTTTTGGATCATGTCGTCCATCTCTTAATTTCTTCCATTTCTTCCGTAAAGGAGTCGAATGAAACAAAAGTTTCACATTCAGTTTTGAATTAGAGGCGTTAAAAATGAAAAATCAACGTCGACTATAACCCCTAGCCTTCTAAGCTAACAATGCAGGTTCGATTCCCGCTACCCACTTATATCCTATCTCTCTATTTATTCTATTCGAATCTATCCTTTTCTTTCTATTATAGAATAGGATATAGAATTCTTTTATTCTTTAACTTTTAACTAAATTTAGTCAAAAGTTAAAGAAAAAAAGAAAAGCGTCCATTGTCTAATGGATAGGACAGAGGGCTTCTAAACCTTTGGTATAGGTTCAAATCCTATTGGGCACAAGCAATTTATTTGCAGACAGACACACACACACACACACACACACACACAATTAAATTTCTCTATTTCTGAAAAGATTTAGAATGATTTGCGAATTGTGAACAAAAGCCGCTTAGACTTTTAGAATAATAACTTATCTTATGTATATCTTATATACACAATTTTTGTCTTGCCCTCTTTCTTTTTCATTTTTTTTTATAGAATCTTAAAAAAAATCCCCAATTTCTTATTTTTTTTATATTCGATTTCTTCGAATTTAATAATTATATTATATTTTTAATTTATCTATTTATATTATTAATTATATTCGAAATAAAAAGAAAAAATATTCAAAGATAATAATTATTAAAATTAGTAAAGTGAATTTATAAAGTTACTAAATTAAATTATTAATCAATTTTTTTCTACTTGTTCCTGGAGTAAAAATAGTTCGATTTGTTCCTGAATAGCTTCCTTCAAAAGGGCTTCTGCTTCACCAGTGAATGTCTTGGTAGAAGATATGATTTCTTGGAATTGGGGTTTATTCGTTTTTAAGTAAGCGTATAACTCAACGAGAAATTTCCTTACCTGTCCAATTTCTAATGAATCAAGAAAACCATTCGTTCCGATATAAATGGTTGTTATCTGTTCTTCCACAGTGAGAGGGGCTGATTGGGATTGTTTAAGTAACTCGTGCAATCGTTGACCTCTTGTCAATGATTTTGAGTAGCTTTATCGAGATCAGAAGCGAATTGTGCAAAAGCTTTACCAGCTACTTGTTTCCATGGCTTTAATTTGAACCGCCGATCCAACTCTGGAAACAGAAATACCCACATTAATCGCGGGTCTGATTCCAGCATTGAATATATCAGCGGATAAGAATATTTGGACATCTGTAATGGAAATTACATTAGTATCTCAACTATTGGTAAACCAGTCATACTTCCTTCGCCTAACTGAGAACTTAATTTAGCGGCTCTTTCCAAAAGACGTGAATGCAAATAAAAAACATCTCCCTGATAAGCTTCGCGCCCTGACGATCTTCGTAATAGAAGAGACATTTGGCGATAGGCCTGTGCTTGCTTGGAGGGATCATCATAAATGATTAAAGTGTGGCGTTCACGGTACATAAAAAATTCAGCCAAAGCTGCTCCCATATAAGGAGCGAGGTATTGTAATGCAGCTGGGGAATCCGCTGTTTCGGCTACTACAATAGTGTATTCCATTGCCCCCCCTTTCTTCTAAAGTAGTCACCACTTGAGCCACATAAGATGCCTTTTGATCAATAGCTACATAAACACATATTACATTTTGTCCTTGCTGATTGAGAATCGTATCTGTGGCTATTGTTGTTTTACCCGTTTGTCTATCCCCAATAATTAATTCTCGCTGACCACGCCCTATAGGGATCATTGAATCAATAGCAATAAGTCCTGTTTGAAGAGGCTCATATACGGAACGTCACGAAATAATACCGGGAGCGGGAGATTCAATTAACCGAGATTCCGAAGCTAAAATTTCCCCGCAACCGCCAATAGGTTTAGCCAAGGCATTTATAACACAACCCAAATAAGCCTCACTTACTAGTATCTGAGCAATTCTTCCTCTTGCTTTTACCGAACTTCCCTCTTGTATCATCAAACCATCACCCATTAATACAACACCAACATTATTTGATTCCAAATTCAAAGTAATGCCTATAGTACCCTCTTCAAATTCCAGTAATTCACCCGCCATTACTTCATCAAGACCATAAAAACGAGCAATGTCATCGCCTACTGAAGTACGGTACCGGTATTTACAATCTTTACTTTTGTATTATATTGCTCAATACGTTCACGGATAATTTTACTAATTTCATCTGCACGAATGGTTACCATGAGTATTTCTTAATTTAAATCTTTTTGGAAGAAAAATAATGCCTTGCCTATATTCTATACTATAGTAGAAGGACTAATCCTTTATTTCTTTGATCGCCCCAAATATGCTAATATTGGCACTGATGCTACGTAAATGTAATTCGTTATTCAAGCAACTATTCAGAGTTCCTAGAGCTCCCTCTAAGGCTTGTTGGAAAATCCGTTGTCGAACTTGATTAATCGCCCTTTTTTGTTCAAAACGAATGGTTTCGTTTTTGTAATTTTCGAATTGTTCCAAAGTCGTATAAATTGAATTAATTAAATTTAATTTTTCTCGGTCTATCTCAGAATAGCCATTCACACGAAACCGATCTGCTTCCGTTTCGACTTTCCTTAAGCAGGTCCGGGCTTTTTCCAACTGTTCAATGGTCACTTCCTCTAGTTCTTCTAAATTTCGAATAGTCTTCAAGATTCTCTGTTTTCGATTATCTAATAAATTACTTAATGAAAGTCGATTCTCTTTCCATTCATTTCAAAACGTCTATGATCTCTTCATGAACCAAACATGAATCTTTTGATACATTTGGCTCTCACACTCAATTACTTAATGGGAAATTTCCCAATCATTTTTTTTTGTAATGAGCCTATCCTCTCTTCTCTATTTATATTCTAAAAAAATATTGAAATTGATTACTAATACAAGAATTAGTAATACTACAAGAATTACTAATACAAGACCAGACTATTCGGAGGACTCTTCTGACCCAATAAATAATTGTCAGCAAAGTTGTTTTTTTTTTCCTTCAAATCCAAATACATAACATAGGTCATCGATTCTGCATTGTAAAATACTTCCGACAGGCGGCCAGTAACCCAAGCCCAAGCAAAGGAAAGAATCGGTTATATTTTTCATATGATTTCATCTCCTCTTATGAATAGACTAATTATTTTTCTACAATTCCTATTTTTATTTTGAGATTTTTTTTTTACAAAAGGATTCACAAATAAAAACGCTAATGCTACAATAGTCCATAAATTGTGGGTTATGTGTAACAACAAAGTTTTTGATATTATTTGTCTCTTGTTGATTTGATAAAGGTTAGGTCTTGGTTTTGGTTTGTTGTCAAATGTGGGGATTTCGAAATTTTGTTTTCATATTGATGCTCTTATCCTTATCCTTTACAATGTATAAAATCATCTTGTAAAATGCCTCAGAGACTGGTTTTCTTTTTTGTTTTTTTTTTGTATAACTGGAGTATACTCCTTATATTCTCTTTGATAATAATTTTATTCAAAAAAATACAATTCAAATAATATTATTTAATCAAAATCACTTTTAACAATAAAGCATCCAAATATGAATCACTTACTATAAACTCACTTTTAATCAATCAGAATTTTAAAACTCAATTTCACATACGGATTCCAAACACACTCTTGCCCATAGATAAAATGAAACTCATATTTTATAGATTGATTCTCCAAATGAGTAATGCTTGTTGGACTTTGGAGCCGATCCTGATGCCGAATTTTGGTCGTTATAATACCTTTCACACTGAACATAAAACAATCATTATCCTCTTAGACTATGAGAAATTCTAGCATATCCCAAGAGACCACTGATGGGAGGAAGCCGTACAGTTTGGGTCCAGTTTCTGTTTCAAGGGGGGATGCCATGCTTATTAAAAATAAGAGTACTCTTATTTGTACACATGAAAAGTCGATATCCGTGACATCTGGTTAGTTACATTTAAAATTGTGATTAATGATATAAAGTTGAGTTAACGGGTACACTAAGATTGAATAACTTATTAACTATTCACTGAGCTTCATTAACCAAAATGTTGTACATAATTTACTAGATTGTCAGTAAACTAGTTATTCATGAGTGTATTCATTAACCAAGTCTAACACACCATCAAAGTTGTCAAATTTTGGATGTACAAATAATATTACTGTAAAGCAAAATGGCATTGTTGCAAAACAACTGTTTTTTTAAATAAATAAAAAATTGACATTTGGACAATATTCAATATTTATATTTATATTGGAATATTAATATTATTTCATAATAAAATATAAAATACATTAATATTTATCTACAGTAACATCGATCTACCATATCTATATAAAAAATTGTCTCATTTCATGTATTTAGAAAAGATTTAATTACTTTGTTAGTCCCTAATTTTTTTGGGAAAGTTCAAATAGATCCTTGAACTTTAAAGGTTTATAATTGAATTCATAAACTTATAAATTTATAATTGAGTCCTCGATTCATCCATTAGGGTTCTCAAAAAGTTTAGGAACCTATTTAAATTTTTTTAAAAAAAATATATGGAGACCTATTTGAATTTTTTCAAAAAGTATGAGAACATATTTGAATTTTCGCAAAAAAGTTCATGGATCCACCACACATGCCTGAGTGGACCTAACAAAACCCTAACGGAAACTTAACCCTAATGGAGATCTATATAAAAGACTCAATTACAAATTTTTCGATGTTTAGAGACTCAATTATAAGTTTTTAAAGTTCAAGGACCTATATAAATCTTCTAAAAATAAATTCAGGGACCAACCGAATAATTAAACCTTTAAAACATATTTTCTTTGGAAAAGCCTCCTTGATGAAGGATATAGAAGCAGCAAGTGAGAGCGTGTGACAACAACTAATTGTGAAAAGATATTGGAATCATCCAATGGTTTGCATTTTAATCTAGCATATCATGAAGAACATTATTGGTCCTCATTGGGTGTTAAAGAATGATCACTGACTAGCCAGAGAATCAGTGAGAAAGAATTCACGAGAATCGAATTTAGTGACCAATAAAGATCTAAAAGTAAGGAATTTTATGGTATTATTATTAAACGTACATGGGATAACTTTGTAGACTCGCTCACACAAGGCGTAAAAGATGAAAAACTTTCCGCCATAAAAGCAGACAATATTTATCATGGTATTCCCATTCATGTACGGCTTAGATGGAGAGCATATGTGCAAATTTTTGCTTAGAAAATGCTAGTCGTATATTTTTTTATGAAGTATAGTATCTAATATTTGAAGTAAGTGACACAGTTATAGTGTAGGTATATAAAAGTTAATTTTAACTTAATATAATCAAATTATAAAAAAAAAAATTACGAATCTAAGATGATAGGAATGTATAAGTAGATATACTACTGTATCAACAAGGATTGACACATCTGGTCAAGTCTTTCGCTCACACTAAATCTCCCCTGTTGGTAGGTAATATGTAAATTCCATTATAAATCCTGGCTAAAGTTAATGATATTCCCTGACCTTACAAGGAGGCACGTCTTCCCCCAATCTAAACTTTTTTCGATAAAAAATAAAATAGATATACTGCTGTGTTTACTTTTTCTTTCATCCTTTTTCGTCAGTCATCACGTATGAAGGGTAGGGGTTCATTCACATAAACTAGGCGGAAGCTCATAGACCACAAGTTAATCTAATCCATATTCGAATTGGTTATGTTTGACCCGTGGTTAGCCATTGAAAGATCAAACATCTTTGGATGATAATGTTATTTATTATCACGAATTTAAAGGTAGAGTAAAAGGGATTCCAAATAGCAAAAGCACATTTTTGTAACTGTAAGAAGTGCTCTTGGGGTTTATACCACACAATCCTAAATAAAAATTTTCATTACTTTACTGACTTCTAAACCTCAACTCTTTAGACCACCATTGTAACTTTGACCATATGACTTCAAAGTAACCCATCGGGGTCTATTTGTTTTACCTTTTGCAAGTTGCAGAAGGTCTTTTAAGACTCTGTCTCATGTGCTCCTTGTTTATTGGGGTACAAGGGATGGAAGCACCTTCATTTATATCGTTGATTCAGCTCAAAATTTAATCCATGGTCCTACTGCATGACTGGTAAGCGTGCAGAAGATGAAAGTGTTATATCTTAAAATTTGAGTTTGGGCCTAACTCAACCCCAAAAACTAGCTTGTAAGGTGAGGGTTGCTCCTTACTTATAAACATTAATCAAACATTAATCAGGCCATATCTCTATCCAATGTGGGACTCCAACACACCCCCCTCACGCCCAGGACTGGACATCTGGAGCGTGAAGTTTGCAGGACTGGACATCTGCGGGTGGCCCAACGGATCCAGGATAGGCTCTGATACCATCTTAGAATTTGGGTTTGGGCCTAACTCAACCCCAAAAGCTAGCTTGTAAGGTGAGGGTTGCCCCTTACTTATAAGCACTCTTTAGGCCATATCACTATCCACTGTGGGACTCTAACACACCCCCCCTCACGCCCAGGACTGGACATCTGGAGTGTGAAGTTTGCAGGACTGGACATCTACAGGTGGCCCAACGGATCTAAGATAGGCTCTGATATCATCTTAAAATTTGGGCTTGGGCCTAACTCAACCCCAAGAGCTAACTTGTAAGGTGAGGGTTGCCTCTTACTTATAGGCACTCTTCATCAGGCCATATCTCTATCCAATGTGGGACTCCATGGATGAGTGATAAGAAGATCACAATAGGTAGAGAGGTAGAGAGCATATTGATACTCATGAGGCAACATTATAGCTGATTGATTGAAAAAGTTGATGAAATGTGTACATGGTGCTCTTATTTATAGAGCTAGATTAGGCTAACCATAAGCTAGATTAGACTAATCATATGTAACTAGCTCTCCTAACCAACTAACTAACCATATATTCTATTACCCTCTCGCAAGCTGACAATGGTGGTAACCATAGGCAGCTTGATGTGAAAAGAAAAAAAAATGCTTCCTATATTACAATTATTACAAGTGACCAATCTGTAAAAAAAAATAAAAATAAAGCCAAAAACAGTAACAAAATAAAATGTGACCCAACAAAACATTTCAATAACCCAAAGCAGAGGCCCAACAATAGGTAATAAGGCCAAGCCCATCAGCAAGTAATGCACCCATTCCAAACCCTGATTTCTTTCCGTGTCCCATGGCGCCCTCAGAGGAGAAGAGGTGTTGCGGCTGCTTCCAAAGATCGACGGCGAACGGCGGCGTTTTCCGCCGGGATTGCGGAGAACAGGGGCAAAGCCAGCGTCGGAGAAAACGAAGGGGGTAGAACTTGAACCAAAGCGCAACGTGACGGAAATGACGGTGCAAGCCAAAACAAGATGTCTGGAACCTTCGATTGTGGGGAAGACGGCACACGGCGGAGATGAAGACGATGGCGAGTATTCCACCGGGATCGAAGACGAAAACAGAGCGTCGTGGAAGCGGTGGCGAAATCGCAGAAGCTACTCCACCGTGATCGAATGCAAACACTGAGTTGCGTGACGGCGTTGCGGAGATGGTACGCCTAACCGTCTTCTCCGACAACGGCACGGTGGAGTTGCGGACTGAGGTGAGAGTTCGGCCAGGGTCGAAGGTCGTGATGCAGTCAGCAGTGGCGGTGCTTCCAGAACCACGATTTGCCGGAGCAAAACAAATCGCATTAAGATCAACCTCGATCTTGTAATCACCAGAACCAGAGGAGTGAAGATCAGTGATTAGTTCGAGTTTCTTGGCGGTTTCAGAGGCGGTCTCCACGATGACGATGGAGCTACTCAGAATCTGTGATCTCTTTGCGGCGGCTTCTTCATACGTCTGCCGATGAAGAGTTACCGCACTGTTCCGGGACGGTGGTGGATCAGGTACAACCTCCTCCTCCTCTGTGTTGCTGAAGAAATCCTCATCACCGTTCTTGCTTTCTGTAGCCATGGCAGTGGAAGGAAAACTCCATTGACACAGCTTTGGCGTAGCAGCGGAACTGGTGGTGATGGAGCAAATGATTTCTCTAATCTTGACGGAGGATCCATCGATGGCTGGCTTAATCGACCTGATCGGAATCACCGGAGTCATGTCAAGATCCGAGTCTCGCCGGAAATTGCCGAAAAAAAATTCGTCATGGTCGTTCTCTTCCTCTGAAACTGAATCATGTTCTTCTTCCTCCTCTGAATCTGAGTCATTGTGATCTTCATTCATGTCATTTTCGGAAGCGGAAGCACGGTATCTCTCTGATACCATGTTACCGATCCATGGATGAGTGATAGGAAGATCACAATAGGTAGAGAGGCAGAGAGGCAGAGAGCATATTGATACTCATGAGGCAACATTACAGTTGATTGATTGAAAAAGATGATGAAATGTGTACATGGTGCTCTTATTTATAGAGCTAGATTAGGCTAACCATAAGCTAGATTAGACTAATCATATGTAACTAACTCTCCTAACCAACTAACTAACCATATATTCTATTATTATGCATTTCTCTCATCCATTCTCCAACACCGGATTTGGATCCTCTACTTTTTTTCTCTGCTCTGACATTTATTCTCATGTCACAAGAGTGCCAAATTTAAATGAATCCTACAAATAAAAGTAAATTTGACTTGATATCTTTATCTCATAACATAAAAGAAACATGATGGCAAAAGGAGATGATCCCAATCCCTCCACCACCACCATCTTCAACACCTTGTATAACCACAACCTTTTAAAGAGAATCCACCCCTGCCACCGCCACCTTCTCCCACACCTTACTTGCCACCACCATTCTCATCCCCCATCACCACCACAAATTTACCATTCTCCACCACCAGCATAATAGCCTTTATTCAAAATACCAACCTCTGCATCTCCAGTTCCATCAGTTGTATATGTCTGTAAACCCATCACCTGCCTCGTATATGAAGGGCCATTGACACCTTTTGTTTTAAAAACATGATTTTACATGGATTGATCCACCATCCAATCCATTAAAATGGAGTAATAGATGAATTGGATAAAATTGAGTTATAAACGATTTAAGTGGTTTTAATGATAATTTAATGAATCCTAAATGAATTATTAGTTTGCTTTTTATCCATCCATTGTAATTCAATCCAACATCCATCCATTCCAATAATTTGCCACAAGAATTTATTTATGTAATGTTTTTTCTTTTTTCCGGAGTAGGGGAGCATGAAACCCCTTTAACAGGAACCCTACGGGGTATAGAAATCCCATTGCACATCAACAGCTAATGACATGACAAACCCTAGGAGGAACCAAGAAAGCCTGCAACCCAAGAGGAATAGAATGACCATGATCTGCCAAGAAATTCAAAACCCTGTTGGAGTTACTTAGATGCAACTTATCTAACATCCATCAACATCACAGTTATGCTGTAATACCTGAAGGTGGCTTCACAGTTATAACGGGCTTCGGTTCACATCTTTGTACAGAAGATACCGTGTCGGAGTTTTACCTAGAGCAGCATACCTGCAGATGGCACCATATGTATTAGGACACAGGTTGGAAGACAATATGAAAGTCACATATAATGTAATAGTGTATCATTAAAAACATAGTTAGGTTTAAGTTGGGGCAGGGCAGAATGTAGCCATATGTAATTTACCATTGTGGGACAAATGGTGCCATCCAAATGACATCACCCGCTTGAACTGGATACCTAATCACAGAAAATCACAGAAACACCAACAAAAGCTACAATTAAAAAAGACAAATCATAGAAGTAAACGCAGGTGATGACTGATGATCCTCAAAATAACAGAGCAAGTAAAATGTCAGCTTTCAATGATCAGAATATACACAATATCCTGCAACAAGTCAAATCCCGGAAAGACCATGAACAGTATATTCCATCCAAAATTCACTAAAGAACACAACCCCAAATCTGACCCAAAAATTTGGCAGAGGCACTGCATAGACTTATATATCAGTTGTGAGAACAAAGAAATGTCAATGTGCAATGCTCTCCACCAAGATGACATTCATACCTGACCAGATAAGCTCAATAGCTATAACACATTAGTAGCCAAATATAGGGCCAAGATCCCAAATTCAACCAAAAAGTTGAGGTTAGACCGACATGGCACACAGTCACAGATTTTGTATATACCAGTCACAGCACTTCCACGTAGGCTAAAAGTGAAACTTTCTCTCTTTCAATGTGGTAGTATCCATAAAGTTTAATGTATGGAAAGAATGGCACTATCTAGAACTCCGTGCCATACAGGCCAATTTTTTTGGCAGGTCAGGTCTATAACTCTTACCAACTATCACCCAAACGATAAATGCCTTGCCCTTCCAATAGCAGTAAACCATGCTGGTTATAATGCACCTCCTGCAAAAGCCACAAAAATAATATAAAAAGTTAAAAACTATAAAGGCCTTTAAACTTTCATAGGAAGACAAACTTGGATATACGATTAACTCTATGAAGTGCATCATAGATCCTAAAATGAAAAAAAAAAAAAAAAATGCCCTTGCTGTTGTCAAAAACAATTTCATGGAAGTATAACAGTAGTAAGGATTAAGTACTGAAGATTGAATAACATTACACGGATTGGTTTCAAAAATGACAAAATTGAGCTTCATGGTCAAGCTAAAAAGAAAACTACTCATATTGAATCCATAGGAACCTTGCTTCAAAATTGTTCAGGTTGTTGCTTCATACATGTTTTAAGTTTCAACTCTGACAGCACAGGAGACAACCTAAATTTTTATTTGACAATTAAATAGGAACTTGAGATAATGGGTTAAATAAGAAATCTACATTAAATGCATCCCAGTGATTGCAGCCTAGCCCAAGACTATCAGTACACCTTAAATTCCATAAACTGCAAGGTTAAAACAAAGATTAACTGTACATAAAAGTATAGGAAAGGATCTTCATATATTTAGTTGAACCATCAAAATGTTTGCATCATTAGATTATAAATTATGGCATAGTTATATGCCATTTTATTAAAAGTTTAAAAGCACAAAAGCAAAGGTAATTTATCAGCATATTCCCATTATAATACAAGTGACATTCTTATAGCTGCAAGACATGCATACATAACATATTCATATCACTAATTTACAGGCTTACCTTCACATTGAGAAATTCTCCAGGTTGAAAATCCATAATCTGCAATGGGTACATCAGTTACATTTAACTAAAATTGACCAGAAACCATGGACATAGCGAAGTAGACAACAAATGCAAAGAATAACAGACATTACCAAAAGAATAGGAACCCAAGTACATTAGAGAAAATAGGAGGGATTCGAGCTTACATGGATATTGAAGTCATATGCCAAAGATGTTGGAAGAAGCTTACGCAGTTCAAAAATCTGATGTGCATAGAAACAGAATAGGACTGTATGAGTATATGTATGCTATTTGCAGTCTTGCTTAACAAGAGAGAGAGAAAGAGAGAGAGAGAGAGCAAAATAAAACAAAAAAGCAGACTTGATTGTTAAGGATATGCCTCAAGCAATCGAAAATTCTAATTTACCTCAAGTGTATTACTCATAGACCATTCATACAACAACTTGTGTCAGTAGTTAAATATGAACAGTCAGGAAAGTCAGACAGCGACATGTGTCAGAGTAGTTAAATATGGATTCTCAGATTAACAATAAGTGACCTGAACCATGCATGTATGAATTCCTCCAGTCAATGACATTAACAGTTGCAACAACAGCATAAATGTTCTTTTATGAACTATCATAAATTGGAAACTATAATGGTTGAATACTTGAATTTAAAACAAAATGGAAAAAACAAAGGAGAAATAGAGCATATTGCCTTTCAGAATATTGGAGTCAACAACTTACCTCGCCTGGGGTTTCAAGGAGTGGCTGCTTATCTGTTGAATTAACCACTAGCTCTGGGACATGATCTTGCAGCGGAGAATATCTAATAGTTTGTAGACATTTTTGGTACTTAAGTCATTAGACTACTCATGTGACTGCACACTATATTAATGCAAGTAACAAAAATATGATATATAATGCTTGAAAACTGCACCATATTAGGTTGTGACTGCTAGAGGCATTTTGATGACAGAATTTTGAAAGATAAAATGGGTTCATCAATCCATTTTCAATAAAATTAATTGGGCGAATTCTCATAATGGTGAGGTCATGAGGAATAAACATAATTATTTTAAAAAAATAGGGAAGTACAAGGTACAGACCTTCGTTCAAATACCACAATAGTAGCAGGTGCATTACATTCAATTAAATGTTCAAAATCTGGAGGTAAATAAGCATATGAATCCACCTGGATTGAAAACATGGCATCAAAAATTTTGTAGCCTTTATAAACAATAGTTTCATCATCAAATTCTTCACAAATAATGAGATACAAGCCGGAAACCGGAAAGAATCATGAAAGACACGGCAACTTGGAACAATCATACACATATTAGTTATTACCTTCAGTATATGGCTAACGCCAGGAGCATTAGTGAGTTTAACAGCACCTTGGAGCACAAAGAAGAACCTAGTAGGATAAAACATATAACAATCTCGTTAACATATCAAACATGCATTTGGAGCCAGAAACAATGTCAAATGGTTTGAGGCATCATGAAAATGGAATCGGGGAAGGGTATAATTTAGCATTAAAAAAACTAAAATCACAAGTTCACAACCTCTCCACATCATGCAGGGGTAGTCCTGATCTAGAATTCTCTGCAAAAGGGGTAAAACAAAAACCAGTTTCAGTGGCAACTATAAGTTACACAGTACATAAAACATTAAATGGCACAAATGAAATGGCAATATGGTTGGTGAAGGTAGACTTGAAGATATAGTGGCAATTTTGACCCAACTACACGATCACCCCTCAGAAGAGAAGCAAACAAGATACTGCTGAATATTAAAAATTAGGCTGACTCAAGAAAAGTAGTAATCAGACTAGGATTGACAGTGTGCAAATGAAACAAATTGGGCACATGGCATAATGGCACTGAATCATGCAACAACGATAGTTGCTAAGGTGCAGTACAACTTACAAGATATTCTAGGGCTTTATAGAGATGAAGTATGTGACATCACAACATTTGTTGCACTAGTAAGACTTGAAACATTGGACCAGCGAAACACCATTTTGGATTATAATTATAAAGAAAGAAGAAGCCTCTAAGTAATAAACCAGATTTTTTTGCTTGCATAATTACCTTTACAAAATATATTTTCTTTGATTGCCTTTCTCGAGTGTTAAATATTTTCCATATCAGGTCCATTTTTTCCCAATAAATATTTGATTTAATGTTAAGGATGCTGGTACATATCCTATATGCTTCGGATATTCAAGGAAGGAACAAAGTGCCATCAAAATTATGCATCATTGCATATGAGCAGAAACTGGCGTCACAGTATTAGTATGTGAGCAAAAATATGTAGTCAGTCTGGAATAATTGATCCCCCCTCACATAATGCTCAATCAACAATTTCTCCTCTGATGAATGAGAAATGGCTCACAGGCAACCAAGTAAATATAATAGATGCTGTGAAATAAGTCATAATCAAACCTTTCAACTTAGCTAGGTACATTACAAAGTGTGAACCAATTTCTGGTGAAATTAAATATGCCCCTGATGTATTCACCCTGCCAAAGCAATGCAGGTTACTGTAGAACAATAGGCTTAAACATCTTAACCAAAACAAATGAGGAAACTCGAGAGTACCAATCAGGTAACGGGCTATATACATGACTTTCAGGTGATATCAAAGCATGATCTCTCTTATAAACACTGCGTGCGAATCCAGGCAAATCTGACAAACAAAACCACAGGTAAAATCAGTTCACTACAATTTCACTGTTTTCCTTCTTTCCCAATTCCTAGGAAATAGTTGAGAACTCAACAGTAACAGTAACATTAAGATCTTAACAATCTTCATATATAGAATGCAAATGAAACAAAGATCACAACCCAAGCAAATATCTTAATGGAATCAAGCCTGTTGGTTGAGTGTCACATTTCAGTGCTTAAATTCCTTTCAGAGGGGTGGCCCAGTGCACGAGGCTTCCACCCGATGGGGTCTGGGGAGGACAGATGTACGCAGCCTTACCCTTGCAAGCAGAGAGGCTGTTTCCAGAATTTGAACTTGTGACCTCCAGGTTACAAGGTAGCAACCTTATCGTTGCACCGAGGCTCACCCTCTCTTAAATTATCTTTAGAAACCAAAGAAAATAACCTCAATGTAATTGTGAATCCCACAGCTATATCTTTGAAATAAATAAGTGTGAAAAAGTAGGGAGTGGAAATGAGTAGGGCAGGGGAGAAACCATCTTAAGCTTGGCTTCAGAAAGAACTTTTGAGCTTGACCAAGCTCACAAGCCTGCTAGAAAATGTATAGTTTTACATGTTTTATTATATACCTACTTATATTTTTTACATTTACATAACTTGTTTACAGGTAAAATGTACTTTATGTAAAAACAGACACAAAACTCACTTTTATTTATTTTAAAAACACTGAAACTTTGAAATGCTGTCAAGCAGAATAGTTTTGTTAACTGATTAGCTCATGGATGCCAAAATGCTATTCTTATCCTTGTTTAGGTTTATAGAACACATTCATTGGTGTAGTAGAATAGAAGTTTCCAACGGTTGGATTCCAAAATGGACTTTCAATTCTACGGCATCAAATGAATGTCCGAATGTGTTCTTTCTTTTTCTTGACATATAAAGCTGAAAAACGGTAGTATGACATTTGATACAAAACAGCCACAAACTAGCTTTGTTGAAGAATTTGTGATGTGCATTTTGGCATTAGTTAAAGCACTTTTGAAAAAGAAATAAACAGTTGTACGTGTACAAACATACACATGTCCAAAATATAGTATAAAAAATGTGTTTTTTTAGTTGGCTAACCAACGAGCAAGTCCAGTCCTTCGTAACTCAGAATTGGTTAGATTATTTGCACCCTAGTTATAAATTATATACCACCTTGATCTCAACTTTTACTCTCCTCCAGTTTAACAAGTAACCAATAACATAAAGATTTCAATGGAAAATCAGTAATCAGGGTGGTGCTAATGCCACTCGCAGTTGCCTATTCACACTCTGATTAACCATGATAAGTCTATAAAATAAGAGTGGCCCATGAGACTCCCACTAGACTCCCACCTAGTGGAGTCTGGGGAGTGTAGATGTACACAGCCTTATCCTCACAAGCGGATAGGTTGTTTCCAAGATTTGAAGCCGTGAACTCCTGGCAACAACCTCACAGTTGCGCCGAGCCTCACCCGCCTCAATGATAATTCTATAAAATATTCTATAAAATAAACAACTGAAATTGTGATTGGTTAGTAAGGTGTAAATAGACAATTTCAACTAGCATTACCCAGTAATCACCAGTAGTTTTTAGTTACATCAACATAATAATAATTTGATTATATTTTGGATGAAAGCACAATATGTAGAACAAAAATGGTTAACTGACCTTGAAGATGGAGAGGAGAAAGAGTGGGATTGTCAACTTTCCAATAAAGAGGCTTCGATTTTGATTCCAATTTAACTACAGAAGGAGCAGAGCAAAACCCTTCTTCAGCCAATGCATATTTAAACAAACCTGAAAAAGCAACAAAACGTGACTAAAGTAATTTCCTCCACTCTTCAGTTTCAATTAAGAACAACCAACAAAAGATGAAATATATATATATATATATATATATATATATAGTGAAGAGGGGGAAAAGAGAGAGTACCCAGAAGGAGAATAAAGACAAAGATACTCCGCGGCATTTTCATTTTTCAGTGGAAGAAGTGTGAATGTGAGACAGACAAGTAGGAGAGGTTCAAAGGTAAGTCTGTTACGTGGGTGAGAGTGGTGGAGTACTGACTGCTGATCAGTGATCACGGACAATGGATGAGAGGAGAGGATATAGAGAGAGAGACCAACAAAACGGAAGAAGACAACAATTGGCCTCGGCTTTGGGCCTTTGGTTTGGTTTTCCTCCTCCCTTTTGTCACCGCACCTTTTTGCGGTTATTATTATTTTTTTAAATTCACTCCTCTAAAATAAGAATTTTTTTTGCTAAAATACATTTTTATCCCTCTAATTTTTAATTTTGGTGATTTTTGTCCCCTTAATTTTTTTTAGCAATTATAGTCCTCGAAGTTCTCTAACTCCGCAACTTTTATCCCTCCGTTAATCTGACATCCAAAAACTAACAAAAATTTTCAAAATGACACAATTTATAATAAAATTAAAATATTATTATAAAATAAATTTTAAGATGGTCATGTGCAGAACTCCATAACTACCCAATGCTATGGACCTATGGCCATGGCAACAACCACCGCCATCTCCTCTATAATCCGTGGTGCTCATCTAAACAACAATAGTCCCAATATCATCAACAATACTAGGCATAATCAGCAGCTTTTCAAGAAATTTAAAGCCTCTTGTTTTTTGTTTTCACAATTTTTCATCTTTTTATTTATGTCGAAAAGACAAAAGAATTCATCAATGAACTTTTTTTTTGTCCATTTTCTGGTAAACTTTAGAACATAATAGTTTTCATTGTAACTTCTTCATATGTTTCCTTTTCCATATTAACTTGGTTACCATAAGCTTCTTCCCCTTCCTATTCTTTGCTTTAACTTGGAGCTCTATTTTTCTTCTCCGGTGACCTCCACTTAGACACCCTTGGTGCTGGGGTTCTCCGCCATCTTCAAATCGTAGTGGGTGACTATGTGACTCCGGTTTCACAATCACCAACATGGGTGGCACATGATAGATGTTTCGGGCGAGGAGTCGTTGGGGCAGCACTGTTGGGTGTCGATGAGAGCGAGGGTAAGACCAACAGAGAAGGGATGGGTTGGATCGTCAGAGTTAGGGCGGCAGAGGGTGAAAGGCGACTGATGCGTTCCAAGGTAGAAGATGACCTAACGAGTGACCATTTTACAATGTATTATAAAATTTAAAATATTATTATTTGATTAAAATTATTATTTTAATAATATTTTATTATAAATAGTATTAAAAAGGCAGACTAACAGAGGGATGAAAGTTGCAAAGTTAGAAAACTTTGAGGACTATAATCGTTCAAAATAAACTAGGAGGACGAAAATCGCTAAAATGAACCCCCACTTTCTCATTTTAAAGGCTTTCTCACTTTAGAAGAGTCTTTTTTTTTTTTTTTTGAGATTCATCATAGTAGGTCTTAAATGAACATAAATTATTGATTAAAAAAAATGAACAAAAATTATATTTGAACAACCAAATTGGGATTTTGGTATATTTTTAGGATGCATGTATACAAAGAATATGAAAAAGTAAGTGAGAGTAGAGATAAACACACACCGTGTCACATACAATGTCTAAAACTTGATGTTCAAATGTCATAACCCTAAATGAAAGGAGAGGAGAAGAAAATGGAAAATGACAAAACGCATTACGAGGTGATCTCATACATTCACAACTCATGTCTCGCAACTTAGCCAATTTGTTGGTACTGTATTATTTATTTGGTGAGAAATTATACAAACAACGAGTCATGTTATTATCTTATTACATTCTTACCAAAATAATTTTTTTAAAAAAAACTATTTTGGATTTTATCTAATATGCTTATCAAACTCAACTAAATTAAAAAAAAGGCAATTTTGTTGGGAAAAAAATAGAAATGCAATTTTATTCATCCCTGCCCAACTATTAGTTTGTTAAAGTAAGATTTGTGAAATACGTGTTCGATCAAGTAAACCAAATATAACAACTTTGATATGTCATAATAAAGGTCAACACAAACTTAAAAATTATGCAAATAGAGAAATTCATGATAATATTAGTCAAAGGAAAGAAAATATTCAACTTCTCAAACTAGTTGTTAGGCTTTGCTTATTGTTTTAAGAGGCATGACAAAAAGCAATCGGGTTATAAAATCATTTAACAATGGTCATAATTATGTAATGGCTAGCCCCAGAAATATGCCCTGTATGAAGTGTCTTAAAAAAAATGAATGTTGCTCCTCAAATCTTGTGAAAAAAAAATTGAGGAAGAAGACCTACCTACTAGAAAGGTTGTTGTAATTTTCAACAACAATGACCCATCTTTCTCTAATTGAGATTGTTGGAATCATATTAGAGATCTTAGTAAACACTCTTAGGGCATGTTTGGATAAACTTTAAAAAATGGGATTCTATGATGTAAAAAGAGAAGCCAGAGCTATTTAGTGTTGGATGCAGTGACTGAGGAGCATTTTTAAATCACAACAGGCATTTGGATGCAACTATATAAAAACACTTTTGATTTATTACAA
The DNA here is from genome assembly GCA_035048595.1 of Echinosophora koreensis. Lineage (NCBI taxonomy): Eukaryota > Viridiplantae > Streptophyta > Magnoliopsida > Fabales > Fabaceae > Echinosophora > Echinosophora koreensis. The sequence goes on along the minus strand of JAPCYP010000334.1, from coordinate 50,264 downwards.
TGATTGAAAAGGACATGTAAAAGCACATTTTTCTATACCATTTAGATTAAAAAACACTTATCATAAATTTTAAAAAATTTAACTCTCTTCTAAATTAAATTGAGAATTTTGAATAACCTTTTATTAAAATTTGTGTAACATATTATAAAAGCTATACATTTTTTCCTTTTATTATTTTTTTAAAAAAAGTTCCTTAAGTTTTAACAAAGGTTACAAAATTGTAAAATAAAAGTTTCACATGTTTTTATGAAAGTTATATTTTTCTCCACCATATTAAATTTCAATCTCATATATTAGTGGACTTTGAATTTTCTAAAACATGTTCATTTTCGGTTTGAAATAGTAACTAAACAAAAGTTTGAATTAATTTATTTGGTTTTACTAATCAGTACCTCTTAGAATACTCGTTAAGCAATGTCATAAAAGTAAGTTCATATAGAAAATCTAAAGATAATACTTATTAGGCTAAAATTAATTATTTCAAAGTACGGGCATCAATATAATGATTTAACCCGATAAATTATTGTTTTGACTCATTTTGGGTAAAATATATAGCACTAGTTAAAATTATTAATTTATACCTAAAAGTAAGTACAAATCATAAATTTTAAAACATCAAAAGATGAATAATTTGAAGGTCTTCAACTTTCCAATAGTTTGGTCTATTTATTCCATTTCAAAATTCCTCAATACCATACACAAAATTAGTTTCGAGCCCAAGACTTAGTAAGATATAAACAAGGATGAACCTTAAGATTGAATTCATAAATTCGATAAAAAGAATCGATATCAACTGAAATAATACATTCCAACACTTCCCGAATCTAAGTTCGGAAACAAAATGCACTTCACAAAAGTCCTTACACGATTTAACAATCGACTAATAGGCTTATACTTAGAGCCCAAATACATGAAAATTATATCCAACGTTTAACGTACGTGAGATTAAAAATAAGTAACATTATCGATTTCGAACCTTATGCCAAATCAACAATTTCAAATTTAGCATAGCGCTAAATTAAATCCGAAACAGTTACAACGTGTAACAAAGATCCTAAAATTACACAGATAATTATAGCGTATAGAAATTAAGCAGGCATACTAAAATAATTCTCAAGCAGTTATACTAACCCGCATTAACGACATACTACACCTACCATATTATCTTCCCCCATCTTAAAGTGATGTTCGAAGATTTCTAGTACTCTGAAAATATGCAGTCAGCTCCTGTTAGTTCCCAGAATGCAGTTTCTGCTTCCCCAAACAAGCATGAACATGGCCAACATCCAAGAGAGATCATCCAAGCGTTTGTAACAACAAAACAGTTCACAAAATTAATCATTCATCGTCAAGGCCATTAGTTTAATTCACTTACATACTTAATTTCACAATTATAAAACCAATTTCAAAGACAAAACAGATTTGGGGAAATTAGGTTTCATCAACACAATTGGGGGAAAATCATTTGATCAAAGGATAATAAAATTAGCTTAATAAAACACTAATTTACAGTCCCAATTACATACAAATAGTGTTAATTTCACACTTTGAAACTGAAATCAAAATGTTAGGGGTTAGGGTTTGTAAATCAATTTGAGGCCTTTTGAATCTGAGACATTTTGAGCGAAATTTTCACTCGCCCAAGGAAGAAGAGGAAGAAGTGGTGGCTGCAAGGGCTCCGGCAGCAACGCGGCGGAGGCGGCGAAGTTCATGTTCTACATCAGGAAAGACGAAAATGAAGGTGAGTTCCGTATAAGAGGTAGAAGAGGCTCAAAGAAATGGAAGAAGGGTGAGAACCACCATGGCAGTGGCTGGAAAACTCATCGCGGCCGTTAATAAGCAAAAAAATCAAATAAGTTGAAACACATAAAAATAAATATCTAATTGATTAATAAAATTAGTTATCCAATAAACACATATATAATTTTCAGGATGTTACAAATATGCCTTCAAAAAGTGCAAGCTAATCCGTAACAGAAAAATATGCAAGCTAATCCAATACATCACCTATTGATGATACGCTAGCAGGGAAACGTGTAGGTATTGATATTGTACATTTGTATCGCACCAGTAAGTGATCAATTTTCATTGATTTTTTTTTTGTCTAATATACAAGCACCAATGTACCACTACTGCCAGAGCAATAAGAGAAAGAAAATACTCATGCCCTGCTGTCAAAGAAGAACCAAAGAAAGGTTGAGAGAAGAAAAGTTTTGGAATTGCTGAGAGAGAAGGAATGAGGGAATAAAAAAGTCTCATGAGTTTGGGTGAGATTTTGGGAAGGGATTGTTATTTATACATTTTACTAAAAAGTCACATGAAATCCATTATACAAAACAATCCACCGAAATTAGCAAACATTTGAATACCATAAGACTTTTTATAAGTTATAGAAAGTCTTGATTGAATACCACTGGATTTGGACACCCTCTAAAAAAATATTAATAATCCTGACTGAATACCACAAGACTTATTTATGTTATTTAAAAGTCTTGATTGAATACTACAAGTCTTTTTTGCATAAAAAAAATATTTTAAAATCTTTTGAAATCCCAATCTAATACACCATCTAAAATTTTGAAAACATCGAAAGAGAATTTTATTTTATTAATTCCTTAATTGGGTTAGTATTATCCAAATTTAGTTTATATTTAAAAACTTATAAGTAGATACTCTAAAAGGGTTTTGAACAAAAAATATCTTTTCCAACTAATAATCACAATAATTTTCCAACTTACAACAACTTAAATTTCAAATATACGCATGTGGAAGAACTTTTTGGAAGCTCATTTTAACCGGTGAAAATAATTTATGATAATAAATTATGAAATAACTTATTAAAATAGTTTATGATTTTTTTAATAATTTTTAACTTATTTCAATAAGTTTGTTAAAAAATGTTATTATGAAGATAAACATTTTTTTTAAATTTATTTCAAAACAATTTATTAAAAAAATACCTAATTATCTCTCCCCGATGGAGTTAGCCCCTTGTATTTTCCATTTCTGTTTTGTTGGGGTTAGCCCAGTTGAAAAAAAAAAAAACTAATTAAACTATTATCCAAAATAGAAATATTTATTTATCACAAAAGGGACAATAATTTCCGATTTGGATGATTAACACAGTTCAAATACATGGTTAATTATGTTCAGTGGATGATTAATTAATATAACAAACAAGAATAAAATCTCGCAACTCATTAACTATTCACCCGAATATAATTAACCACGTATTTGAATCGTATTAGCCATCCAATCTTTTGTTAAAAATTGTTATGCCATTTTTTCTTTTTCAAATAACGCAACTTTATCCAAAATCGAGGTGACTGAAACATTTGACAAAAAACAGGTAGGATGTAAAAATAAAACGTATTAAATATTACGCGTATAAAGGAGGGCGCGAAGAATTGCCGATGGACGTTGCGGCGGTGGACCCAGACACCTGCTTCAGTTCAGGGTTTATGATATTTATCAACCCAAAGTTAGGGTTTTACTACTGAGCTTCGAGAAGTTAGAGTGCAATCTCTGAAGTTCATTTGCTACGATCACTGATACAGTACAATGGCTGAACCAGAAACAGAAGCAGTTTCTATGGCTTTTCTAGTTGCTTCGCTATCGAAAAGTTTCCACCAGGTGCCTCCGTCGGCCGTTCCGGCAATGCTGGATTGCATTCTGTTATCCACTGGTTCGTCGCCGCCGTTGCTCTTCCATTCACTTCTCCACCATTTCCCTCCTCTTCTTAAGGTATCTTCATCTTTTATTTTTATTTTGTTTTAAAATTTGTTTTATAATCTGAAGAAACTCTAGAAAAGATAAATGTGTTCCAGAGTTTTTGTTTTTGTTTTTAAAATTAATGTCAAGTGTTTTGGATTTTACCTATTTCTAGAAATGATAGGATCAATTTCATTTGCATTTTGAATTTAATTAGTATATACTGTCACTGTAAAGATCTTGAAAAGTCGCAGATTAGATAATTTGTGATTGTTTGATTATGTAATAAACTTTACAAGACAGTGAATCAATATTAAACTCTATTGTTTTTACCTTATATTGAATTTTTGTTGGGATTTATATTTGGTTGTTATTGTTAAATGTGATAGGATATAGTCAAGGAGGGTGATAATTTGGATTCTGATAAAATTCTGCATCTTAAGTCACTGGTCGCCACATTTTGTCACCTCTTGAAGAAAATAGGTGAGTTACCGTCGGATTCGTTACATTGTTTTATTAGTTTCTCTATTGTTCATCTGGAAATGCAGTGCTATACTAAATAGAAACTGTAATATTATACTGAAATGGAAGAGCATTTATAACTGTACATTACTTTTCATCTTCTTATAGGAACCCTTACATCTAATTCATTTCTTTGCAGGGACCGATTCTGATGCATTGCAATCGTTTGTGTGGAGGTGTTTTCTTCCTTTAGCTAAGGCGCTGCAGGCATCTCAGCTTGACTTGCTTAACCAGGTATATAATACAATGTTAAATAGCTGGGCTACTTTGTTTTATAGGTTATTATTGAAGAACATTTTATCATCTAATACAATGTTGGATATGCATGGCTTTGGTGTTTTAGATCACAGAATCTTTCATGGGCGTTGTAATTGAAACTCGCACCTGGGAAGTTCTTGAAGCAACTTTTGTTCCAATTTTTTTGAGATCAATTGGTATTTCCATGGGTATGCTTCATATTGGTGATTTGGATTTCTATGAATGGAGTAGCAAATCATTTTGCCAGGGTTCATATGACATCACAACTGATCCACTAATTGACAAGGAACTATTGCTGTCTTCTTCATGTAGTTTTACATTGGCAACATCATGCAGTGTTTTGTCCGTAATTCTGGAAGCTGCTCTCCAGTTTCTGCAAACAGATACAATCTCTCAATCAGCAGAAGAAAAAGGGTGTTTTGCAGATAAATTTGTTAAAACTTTGATTTGGGAATTATGTTATATGATTGAACGGATGCTTTTGCATGGTCCAGAGCACAGGTCTTGTGGGGTTGGTTTTCTTCTTCCTATCGTTCTTAAAGCATTTCCTGCCAGAAGCTCATTTGAAGTCTCAATTCATGGGCAGAAACATGTTTTTTCTCGGTAGAATAAGTTGAAGTCATTAATGTTCATCTGATTTATATATATTCTATTATTTTTTATAAATGCGTCTTGTATATCATTGATTTTCAGGGAGCATTTCTTCATCAAAATGTGGAACTGCTGCAGAACGCTATTTCCGACTGGACCTTTAGAGAGAAGAGATGCATATAATGTTCTCTCATTGTATTTCTCCTTTTCCTGGTCTACAGAAGAATGTGAAGATGCTGTTGTCAAGTTTGACATAAGAGCAGAAAAAGAGTTCTGGGATGAAATAAAGATGGGGCTGGTATCTGAGCTTTGTTTAGTATTTTTCTGTTTGATTATTTGTTGCTGCTTTGTTTACTTTATGATCAAGCTGAACTTGGTCAGGTTGACAAGGAGAGTTTAGTGAGGAAGCAGAGTCTGCATATGCTGAAGATGGCTCTGAATATACAAGGAGAAACCAGTTCGATGTCAACCATTTCAAAACAGAACAACAACGGAGAGCGTTCAGCACCTCATGGTGTGACAAAGAGGGAACTATGGGCTTACAAGGAAGCGAAGTCACTTGGTGTTGGGAAGCTTTCGACTTCAGATGACCCGGTTTTCAACAGCCAGCAGTATTGGGATGCATTTGTACTTTTATATGAGATGCTTGAAGAATATGGTACTCATTTAGTTGAAGCAGCTTGGAATCATCAGGTGTGTAGTCATGTATCCAGTTTTTCATCTTATCTATCTTTGAGCATCAAAACCTTACTATAAATGTGTGGTTTTAGTTTGATGAAGATATGGGGTATGCTTGGTATTTAGGAACTAGTAGGAAATGAGTGAAATACTATAGAACTCATGTGAGGAAACTGTTGGTGAGGGTGAAGCATTAGACTCATGGGAACAGGTCTAGTGGAGTGAGTAGAAGGTGAAGAACTAGAGATAGAGATGGGATAAAAGGTGGTGGAATAGGTGAGAAGAAGCAGAAGATACATGTAGAGAAGGATGGAAGGAAATTGGTACAGAACTGACAGTCGTGGAAACCATAGGAGGAGTGGCTGGAACAAATGAGGAAGAGGATGCAAGGGAGTCTGCTGCCTTGGAGGTAAGAGAAAAGGGAAGCCTGAATATATGTCATATCCTGCCATCCGAGGATAAACATTTAACCCTTTGTGACTATAGGAATAGCATAAAAAGGTGCATTCACTAGTCCTAAAGGCAAGTTTGTGTTGATTGTAAGGTCTCGAACAGGGATAGCATGCACATCCTAACACTTTTAAGAAATTGGTAATCTAGAGGATTGTTTTAAAGCTTTGTAAAAGGCACTTGAAAAGAAAATTGCTTTTTATATATAAAAATAAGGTGATAATGCAAAGGCTAGGTCTTTTTTATTTTAATAATTGATATATGTGTTATTTGTCGGCCTAGCTCAGAGAGTGTTGCATTTATTTTTTAACCATCCTTTTTATATGGTTGGAGTGGTTGGGAACCCTTCTAAGTTGCAGAGGAGATTTAGTGTGTTTTGGAATATGAAGTTGTATTATGATTTGAGAAGAGAGGTAACGAAAACGAGAGAGAAAGGAGAGAGATTTCTGAATCTGTATCGTACTCTATATTCTGAGTATAAGATGCACTCATTGGTATATTTATACTGTTTATACAGTGAACAGAGTGAGGCTGTAACAGCTGCCACTCTAACAGACTTTCTAACATACTCAACTGACAGCAACAAGTCCAACCATCACTTGCTTAGTCAGCAAGGCTAACATACATTACAACTAGACGCTCTTGACATCCCCCCTTAAATGCTAGGTGCCTTTGATGAGGGCATAGTAATCAACACCCTAAGTTTAGGCCTTATCTTTTCTAATCGGAGAGGAGACAATGGCTTGGTTTGGAGGTCAGGGGTCTGGTCCTGTGTTCAAACATGCATGATACTAGGGTCTTATTGACGACTTTATCCCTATCAAAGAATAGATCAAGTTCCATGTGTTTGGTGCAAGAGTGTAGTATAGGATTGTGTTAGAGCGACTATACTCATGTTGTCACAAAAGAATGATAGGGGTGGTGATTGAGACATGCAACTCCTTAAGTAGAGATTGTATCCAAATGAGTTCGGAGGCAATGAGAGGTAAGCTTCTGTATTCAACTTCAGAACTGAACCTGGCTATGAGTTGCTGTTTTTTGGACCACCATGAGATAAGATTGCGGCCAAGGTAGATGCAAGAGCTAGAGTTGGACCTGTGATCATCCAAATCTGAAGAGCAATCAACATCACGGAAGGCGTGGAGGGCCAGACGATTGGTGGCTAATGCTGGTTGCAGCAATAGCCCATGAGAAATGGTCCCTTTGAGATATCGAAGTATGTGTTTGACACTGTAGCTGATTTCTGGCTCGATGATTGTTGCATATTGGAGAGCTCCAACGATAAATCTGTAGAGACAGATCTTGAACATAGTTGCCTTCATTTTTAGTGAGTTTATAGCCACTAATCATAGGAGTGGAAATGCCCTTAGCGTCTGACATGTGAGCACGGTCTAAAAGGACGTTAGCAACAAGGAACATTTGGTACTGTTTGACCTCTATACCAAGGAAGTATTACATTTCCCCAACTGTTGAAAGCAAAAAGAGTGGAGTTTGCTGATGAAAGTCTTTATCAACAGTGAGGTGTCTGTAACTATGGGTATCTGTTGAGATCCCACACCAACTAGTGATATGACCAAAGTAGTTCTTATAAGACTTGGACAATCCTCATATCTTGAGCTAGTTTTTGGGGTTGAGTTAGACCTAAATCCTCATCTCTTGTCCATGCTCCACATGTCTAGTTCTGGGCGTGAGGGTGTGCGTTGACATCTCATGTCGACTAGAGATATGGTCAAGGTAGTCCTTATGAGGCGTGGGCAATCCTCATCTCTTGAGCTAGCTTTTGAGGTAGAGTTAGGCCTAAAGCCCAAATTCTAAGAGTTATCATCCACGTAGACTAGGACAAAGAGTTTTTGGCAAGGTGATGACTGAATGTAGAGCGATGGATCACATTTGCTGGAGTGAAATTCAACCTCGACGAAAGTCTTGGCTAACCTCTCAAACCATGCTCGTGGTGCCTATTTCAATCGATAGATGACCTTGTTCAATTTACATACTAGAATTTTATCAATGTGTTCAAAACCAAGAGGCTGCTGCATATACACTTCCTCTTCTAGGAGTCCATTCAGAAAAGCGTTAACATCCAATTGGTGAATTTTCCAGTGGTAGGTAAGAGTAAGGGTAGAGAATGAGATGCATGGCGACTGGTTTGACAACTGGGGTAATTTTTTTTTAGTATAATCAAACCCGAGTTGTTGATAAAATCCCTTGGCAACTAAACATGGCCTTGTATTTATTAATAGAGCCATCAACTTTTTTTTTTACCCGAGACACCCACTTACAGGCACAGCCTATGGCAGTCCTGTTGGATGGGAGAGGAACAAGGCTCCAAGTATTGTTTTTAATGAGAGCATTGTATTCATCAAGCTTGATAGACTTCCAATAGGGAACATCAAGGATTGTTTGGTTGGGCCTCAACATGTGTTAAAATGAAACTAGGAACATGTGGAGAGGGTGTTTTTGACTTGCAGATGCTAGATTTTGACCTGGTCTCCATGGGGTGAGTGGAAAGAGGAATAGAAGCCATTGAGGGTGGAACAAACTCGGAGATGGAGGGAATGAACAAAGAGGAGGAAGATGAGGCAGATGCTAGGATGGCCAGACTGAGATCGATTGGAAAATCAAGAGTAAGAGGAGGAGGACTATAAGGGCAAGATCCTGCAAGATAAGAGAGGTGGATGAACTGGCCTGGGAAGAATGAGAATAGGACTGAATGAGAAAAGGACTGAACAAGACTGGGAGACACATAGGAAGAGGACACAGATGGTGGTGCAGAGGGATGTAAAGCAGGAGGCACCACTAGTGGAGGAGAGGATGAAAATGAAGACCCTGTTGAGTCGTTGGAGGGTACATGCCTTGTGATCTTGAAACAAAACCGAATCTCATTGAACAAAACACCTTTGGAGATAAACATGCGACCTTCTTGTGAGGTGGAATATCTAAGAAAAGTACACTCACTGGACCTATATTGTAACTTATGGGCGTTGTAGGGCCGCATGCATGGGTAACAAGCATAGCCAAACACTTTTGAGGCACTGTGTAATCAGGTTTGGAGATAAAGAGTGGTAAAAGGAACAACATTATGAAGGGCAGTGGTAGGATGCCTATTGATGTGACACACAACAGTGATAAAGGTATTGTCCCAGAATAAGAAGAGATGCATTGGCAGGGAGAGCAAAAACCTATTTCAATAATCTGCGTATGTTTTCTCTCCGCCCTACCATTTTGGTGGTGTGTGTTAGACTGTTAGGAAATGACATGATGCACAATGCCTAATTCAGCTAGGATCTTGTCGAAGGACGAAATTCTCCACCCCAATCAGTCTGTACAGACTTTAATTGAGGACTGAAATTGAATATCAACAATGTTTTTGAACTGTTTGAACAGAATAAGGGTATCAGATTTTGATTTTAACACATATATTCAAGTGTAACGAGTGAATGCATCAAAAATAAAGTAGTAGTAGTAAGTAAATTAGATGAGGAAAGCACAATGCTGCTCCCCAAAGATCAAGATACAATAGTCAAAGGACGCGTATTAGATGGCTATCGATGAGACTTGCAAGCGGAATGTAAGTTACAAGTAGAAGAAACATGTACAGACATTGGACTAGAAATAAAATTTGAAGAACTAGAGGAGTAAGAGCATGACAAAGGTTGAGCCAAAATTGCAGCTTGGAGTGGGAATTAAATGAGATGCATAAAGACCATCTAATGAGATTCATAAAGACCATATGGAGTTAGAGAACCCTTAAGCAGCACCAACTAGTTATTTGGGCAATGGAAGGTTCTAAAAGTAAGTAATTAAGAGAAAGAGTAATGGCAGGATTTTGAGGATATTGAAATTGTCTTGAGCCAACTAAATGATTGGGCAAACCTTGAACATTACCCTTGTAAATCTGGTCCACACCACAGTGATCTGACCTCTGAGATTGGCAATATCTGCAGTCAGGTGATGCGTGCAGGGTAAGATTATTACAACACGTATGTTTGGGGAAGCTTGAAAAAATAGATTATGCTTCTAGAATTTGTTCCTAACTCAATTCCACAAAACCGGCTTGTAAGGTGAGGGCTGCCCAAACCTTATAAGCACTACTTAGGCCATATATCTAGTCGATGTGGGACTCTCAACAATGCTGAATAATCGATTATATGAATAATCGATTATTGTGATAATTGATTATAAGCAGAATCTGTTTTTGTTTGGGTATGTTTGCTGAAAAGCAATTTTAAGATAATTTATTTTGTTTGGGTGGTGTAAAAAAAATCACTTTTATATAGTAAATTACGAAAAATTGTATGAAGTTATTTGTATAAATTAATAATATTTGTTTAGAAGTTAGTTTTGTAGGAGTAAACAGGGAAGAGAGTTTTGAGAATGAAAACTAATCGGCAAAATAGGTAAATTGGTTCTATACGTTTATTTTATTTTTCATATTGGTCCTGTAAGTTTTTTATTTTTCAAATTGGTCCTATACGTTACGTTCCACTTTCACATTAGTCCTTTCCGTCAATTTGACCTAAAGCACGTCAGTTTTGATGCCACGTGTCTGACTAAGGTGATAGCTACGTTAGATCAAAACTGACGCTGTTAGGTCAAATTTGACGGAAATGGCTAATGTGAAAACGGAACGTAACGCGTAGGGCCAATTTGAAAAATAAAAAACTTATAGGACCAATATGAAAAATAAAATAAACGTATAAGACTAATTTACCTATTTTGCCAAAATAATCAAATCATAACAATCTTAAGTTAAAACAAATTAAATGACATAAAACAGTTTTTTCCTCAAAAATAGCTTTTTTTATAAATTTAAGTAAAGTGCCAAACGTGATAGATTATTTGAAAAACAACTTTTTGGGGATAAAACAGCTAAAATCTAAAATTTCAGCTTTCCCAAACATGCTCAACTAGTGGAAGGACGCCACCATGACCAGTGACCTTGATTGAGTGGTGGAAGCAACATATGGAGTTTGAGAGCCATAAGCATGTGAGGGTGAGAGGTGTTCGTAGGATACCAAGGGAGTTGCAGAAAAAGAGGTTGCGATGGAGACTGTGCAGGTGGTGGTGCAAGTGCTAGAGGCAGAGGTGGAGCCTAATATGGTGGTGTTGGAGAAGTCTGAGAATAATAGGGCCTAGGATAGACGATAGTCCCTAAGGTGCTAAAATAAGCTTTCCATGACCATAACCAGTTTACGAACACAAACCACCATAGTTGCTTGGAGGAGCAAACAAAGGATCAAACCGATAAGTTGACCATTCAAGTGATAGGGATGACTATAAAGACCTCCACCGCAATTTCCAAACCATCTGCCATGACCACGGTCGCGACCAAAGTGTCCACCACATCCGCCACATGGGCCATAACCAGATCCATCACTAGCAAAGGCACTGATTGAGATCGAAGGAGAATAGTTCACCTGTGGTGGCGGAGGACGTAGTGGTGCAATCACATGTGCAAACATTGTCGGAGAGAAAATCTAAGGTGATTTGTTTCCAGTTCGTTCCAACTGCAACTCTTGCATCAACAACAACAACTCGAACTCAACACAGTGTATGGCTCAACTTGACTTTCAATAGCCATAAGAAGCGGTTCATATTCTTCGGGAAGTTTTTCAAGAATCTCATCGAGATGCCCTTGCGGTGAAATTGAATTTTCGATGGATACAGGAGAATTAGCATAACCTTGAGTTGAAGCAAGTATTTCGAAAATCGGTCGTCCACCTTTTGCTGTGTTTACTGAGCTTAGAGCGAATATGACGACTTCGAGCCTTCGTCTATGATACGTACCAGAAACGATAATCCAGGCAATAGAACAGTAAAAGAAATTAAGAGAAGAAGAGCTTGAGTATTATTAATGGAAAAGAGGGTTTTACAGTGGAATAGAATTCCAGTATTGCTCTCTATCCATAACTAACACAATGATTCCCAAAAAGATACCTCTCTCACTCAACACCCATCTATTTGTAATCTTCCTTCTCCTCTTCTCTCTCTATAACTAACCCTTCTTTAAGTGGGCCCTAGATATGTGGGCCTGCATGTACTCCATACTGGGTTGTCCTGACCCCATAGTGACCGGGACCTACCTGTCTATGAGTTGAGTAATTGTGCAATTCATCCCAAATTTGCCAAGAATGCATACATCGAATGTCATGAGTGGGAATCAAATCAGAGAGAAGTGAGGAGCCTAGAGAAAAGATGCTGATCTTGCTGCTCCCAGGTTAGGTATTTTGGATTCACTCGATCCAGTGTGCGATCAATTTCAGAAAGATAGTGCTCATGAATTCGAGGACATACAACAAATCGCTCCAATCGATTCACTTTGAGAACTGCCTCAACATGCTGTTTCCAAATCAGTAAATTCTTCTCATGCAGCTTTCGTCACCATCGAAGAAATGTTGACTTGAGCAGGGAAGGGTGGTGGAGCTCCACCACTGTTTGCGAAAGAGTTGGAAGCCATGGTTGTGGATCTTCAAGCACTTGATACCATATCATGATTTGAGAAGAGAGGTAACCAAAACAGAGAAAGAGAGAGATTTCTGAATCTGTATCGTATTCTATATTCTTAGTTTGGGATGCACTCATTGGTATATTTATACAGTTTATTTAGTGAACAGAGTGAGGATGTAACAGCTGTCACTCTAACAAACTCAACTGACTGCAACAGTTCTAACCATCACTTGCTTAGTCACCAAGGCTAACATACATTACACTAGACACACCTACAAAGTGGCAAAGACATTTTTTCTTGGGCATTACTTTTAAACTTTCAGGGTCAAATGAATCCCAGTGTGTGTGTTTTGGGGGGGTGTTTCTTCCTGCGTGCTTTCTCTGCTGATAGGTTTAATCCCCTGGAAGATACTCTCCTTGTATGTTTCACTAATAAAGAAATTATTTCTGCACGACTTGGTGTTTTGGTTTCTCAATTTTGTGCTTTCCACAATCAATGCATCTAATGAGCTAAATTAATTGTTTCATACAGGTCTCTTTGTTGCTTCAATTCTCTGGGTCTTACCTTAGTGTTGGAAGCTGTATCAGTAAAGTTCATCAAAATCAATTTGAAATATTTGGTGAGACTTTCAGTTGGTTAACTATTTTGTGGGAACGGGGCCTTCATCATGACAATCCTCAAGGTTAGTGTAGTATTCGTTATGAATAAGTGAGTAACCAATTAATATTTTTGTTATTAAAACTTTAAAGTCAGGGTACCAATACCATTACCCAAATGTTATAGTTTGTCATGCATTAAATTAGTCCTTTCATCCCTTGTCACCATTTTTCCTTTTTTGGTGTTTCCCAAATAATGCAGTAAGGTGCCTGATCATGCAGTCTTTTCTGGACATCGATTGGGAGAGTAATGGGAACTACATAAAATCGGTGCCTGAAACCTTTGTTCTCGGTCCATTTATGCAAGGGCTGAATGATCCATACACCACAAAGAGTTTGGTTAGTGCTTCACTCTTTCAAATAATATGAAACTAATATTGATTTGATGATAATGTGATAAGATGATACAAAAGACACACACAATAGTTCTATTCATACTAATACTAGGCTCTTAATCTTAATCAAATTAGGAAAAGGCAATGAAATGATAAATAGGAAATAACTCTTAAGAGATCTTTTCAGATATTCTAAATAGGTATAAAAATTATACTGAGATAATTTTCCGATATTCTAATAGGAATTTCCTCTCCATCAGCTTATGCTACTGGAATAATGAATAATGCTGTGTGTGTGTGTTCTTCTCAACATTGCTGTGATTGACTTTACATTTCAGGTGTAAAAGGAGTTTATGTGTCAAGGGTGATCCAAGGTGCAGCCCGGTTTCTACACCATTATGTTAATTTCCTGGCTCCGAGGTATGCTTAGAAATCTGTGCTTGTAAGTAGACCAGTAGTAATTTCTTTTGGGGCAGTTTATAAAGGAAAAACTATTAAAGAAAGAATGTGTTCAAAAGCAGAAGGATTATGAACTAAATAAAGATACAAAAGGGCTGCCTAGTGCAAGATGGTTCCTTCAATGTGGTGTTTTTTTTTTTTTTTGGGTACAATTAAATGTGGTGTTTTGTTTGTTTGTTTGCCTTTTTTGGTTTTGTTTTTTTTTTTTGGGGGGGGGGGGGGGGGGGGGGGGGTGGGTGGTGTTAGAGACAAAAGAAAATACATCAGCTCAATAGAACAGCCCAATTCCCTGTTCAAGCTTGAAACACCTTATAAAAATCCATGAGCAGAAACCCTAAAGGAAGCTCAGAAAACAGGTGTGTCCCTCAATAGGAGTGGAAGAAGAAGTTTATGGCTAAAGTTTCTTGGATTATGCTCCAGCAAAATATCCCTGCCTCCTGCAAAAAGAGTGCAGTGTCAAAAAAGCACCTTATTATCCTTTTTACACCGAAAACCATTATGACAATCAATGAATAAGACTTCCAAATTAGGCGGATATATACTGCAATCTCTAAACAGCCCAAACAACTTGCTCCAAGCCTCCTAGTAGACTGGTAGTTTTAGTTTAGAATGACAGATATGGATCTCTCTAAGCTCTATGAATTGATTGTGTGAGGTGATAGGTCTTAGGCTATGTCAAGACTTGCTGTATTTCTTTAAATTTAGATCTATATTTGCTTGTTATTGAAATTTTGATTTGGATTTTAGATTTTCAAAATCTTGCATAAATGCAAAGTAATCTGAACCCTAAGTTTTTGCTATCTTGTTGGCATAATATCTGTGATAGGTTTAAATAAGTTTTTGGTCCCTGTAAAATACACCAATTTTGATTTTAGTCCCTGCAAAATTTTTCCTTAGGATTTCGTCCCTATACTTTAAAAAAATTTGGAAATAGTCCCTACCGTCATCTCTCTCCGTTAACTGTTGACGTGGCAAACGGAATGCCACGTCAGCAGGGACCATTTCCAAAATTTTTGAAAATACAGGGACGAAATCCTAAGACAAAATTTACAGGGACTAAAACCAAAATTTATGAACTTTGCAGGGACCAAAAACTTATTTAAACAAAAAAATTATATATTTTAGCCAAACATCAGAGCAAGTTATATAGGGACAGGAAACTTCCAGATGAAGGGATTTGTCAATTTGAAACTTGTGGCTCTAATATTTTATTTCTTTCTATTTTGTAGCCCAATTTTGGAGCAAGTCGGACATGAACAAGAAATTACATCGGTACCGTGAATACTAGATATCTAACAAAATGAAGGAATTTAGAAATTTTAATCATGTGGTCCATAATGTATGATTTTGTTTCTATTTTCTTGCCAAATTTCATAGCAAGTCGGACAGGAAAAGAAAATTACCTCGATACCCTTGAGTACTAAAAATCATACCAGATTAAGGACTTTGATAATTTTAACTTTGGTAAAATTTGGCTAGAATATACAGAGAAAATAGGGATATTCATCAACCGATCCAAACCGTAAAAACCAAACCGAAAAACCAAACCGAAAAAAACAGCTTTTTTTACATTGGATTGAATCGAATTTTGGACCTCCTAGTGAAAACCAATCCAAACCACTTTTTGGATTGACAAATTGACAAATCCCTTCATCTGGAAGTTTCCTGTCCCTATATGACTTGCTCTGAAGTTTAGCTAGAAAATAAATTTTTTTTGTTTAAATAAATTTTTGGTCCCTGCAAAGTTCACAAATTTTGGTTTTAGTCCCTGTAAATTTTGTCTCAGGATTTCGTCCCTGTATTTTCAAAAATTTTGGAAATGGTCCCTGCTGACGTGGCATTCCGTTTGCCACGTCAGCAGTTAACGGAGAGAGATGACGGTAGGGACTATTTCCAAAAAATTTTAAAGTATAGGGACGAAATCCTAAGGAAAAATTTTGCAGGGACTAAAATCAAAATTGGTATATTTTACAGGGACCAAAAACTTATTTAAACCTATCACAGATATTATGCCAACAAGATAGCAAAAACTTAGGGTTCAGATTACTTTGCATTTATGCAAGATTTTGAAAATCTAAAATCCAAATCAAAATTTCAATAACAAGCAAATATAGATCTAAATTTAAAGAAATACAGCAAGTCTTGACATAGCCTAAGACCTATCACCTCACACAATCAATTCATAGAGCTTAGAGAGATCCATATCTGTCATTCTAAACTAAAACTACCAGTCTACTAGGAGGCTTGGAGCAAGTTGTTTGGGCTGTTTAGAGATTGCAGTATATATCCGCCTAATTTGGAAGTCTTATTCATTGATTGTCATAATGGTTTTCGGTGTAAAAAGGATAATAAGGTGCTTTTTTGACACTGCACTCTTTTTGCAGGAGGCAGGGATATTTTGCTGGAGCATAATCCAAGAAACTTTAGCCATAAACTTCTTCTTCCACTCCTATTGAGGGACACACCTGTTTTCTGAGCTTCCTTTAGGGTTTCTGCTCATGGATTTTTATAAGGTGTTTCAAGCTTGAACAGGGAATTGGGCTGTTCTATTGAGCTGATGTATTTTCTTTTGTCTCTAACACCACCCCACCCCCCCCACCCCCCCCCCCCCCCCCAAAAAAAAAAAACAAAACCAAAAAAGGCAAACAAACAAACAAAACACCACATTTAATTGTACCCAAAAAAAAAAAAAAAACACCACATTGAAGGAACCATCTTGCACTAGGCAGCCCTTTTGTATCTTTATTTAGTTCATAATCCTTCTGCTTTTGAACACATTCTTTCTTTAATAGTTTTTCCTTTATAAACTGCCCCAAAAGAAATTACTACTGGTCTACTTACAAGCACAGATTTCTAAGCATACCTCGGAGCCAGGAAATTAACATAATGGTGTAGAAACCGGGCTGCACCTTGGATCACCCTTGACACATAAACTCCTTTTACACCTGAAATGTAAAGTCAATCACAGCAATGTTGAGAAGAACACACACACACAGCATTATTCATTATTCCAGTAGCATAAGCTGATGGAGGAGAAATTCCTATTAGAATATCGGAAAATTATCTCAGTATAATTTTTATACCTATTTAGAATATCTGAAAAGATCTCTTAAGAGTTATTTCCTATTTATCATTTCATTGCCTTTTCCTAATTTGATTAAGATTAAGAGCCTAGTATTAGTATGAATAGAACTATTGTGTGTGTCTTTTGTATCATCTTATCACATTATCATCAAATCAATATTAGTTTCATATTATTTGAAAGAGTGAAGCACTAACCAAACTCTTTGTGGTGTATTGGATCATTCAGCCCTTGCATAAATGGACCGAGAACAAAGGTTTCAGGCACCGATTTTATGTAGTTCCCATTACTCTCCCAATCGATGTCCAGAAAAGACTGCATGATCAGGCACCTTACTGCATTATTTGGGAAACACCAAAAAAGGAAAAATGGTGACAAGGGATGAAAGGACTAATTTAATGCATGACAAACTATAACATTTGGGTAATGGTATTGGTACCCTGACTTTAAAGTTTTAATAACAAAAATATTAATTGGTTACTCACTTATTCATAACGAATACTACACTAACCTTGAGGATTGTCATGATGAAGGCCCCGTTCCCACAAAATAGTTAACCAACTGAAAGTCTCACCAAATATTTCAAATTGATTTTGATGAACTTTACTGATACAGCTTCCAACACTAAGGTAAGACCCAGAGAATTGAAGCAACAAAGAGACCTGTATGAAACAATTAATTTAGCTCATTAGATGCATTGATTGTGGAAAGCACAAAATTGAGAAACCAAAACACCAAGTCGTGCAGAAATAATTTCTTTTATTAGTGAAACATACAAGGAGAGTATCTTCCAGGGGATTAAACCTATCAGCAGAGAAAGCACGCAGGAAGAAACACCCCCCCAAAACACACACACTGGGATTCATTTGACCCTGAAAGTTTAAAAGTAATGCCCAAGAAAAAATGTCTTTGCCACTTTGTAGGTGTGTCTAGTGTAATGTATGTTAGCCTTGGTGACTAAGCAAGTGATGGTTAGAACTGTTGCAGTCAGTTGAGTTTGTTAGAGTGACAGCTGTTACATCCTCACTCTGTTCACTAAATAAACTGTATAAATATACCAATGAGTGCATCCCAAACTAAGAATATAGAATACGATACAGATTCAGAAATCTCTCTCTTTCTCTGTTTTGGTTACCTCTCTTCTCAAATCATGATATGGTATCAAGTGCTTGAAGATCCACAACCATGGCTTCCAACTCTTTCGCAAACAGTGGTGGAGCTCCACCACCCTTCCCTGCTCAAGTCAACATTTCTTCGATGGTGACGAAAGCTGCATGAGAAGAATTTACTGATTTGGAAACAGCATGTTGAGGCAGTTCTCAAAGTGAATCGATTGGAGCGATTTGTTGTATGTCCTCGAATTCATGAGCACTATCTTTCTGAAATTGATCGCACACTGGATCGAGTGAATCCAAAATACCTAACCTGGGAGCAGCAAGATCAGCATCTTTTCTCTAGGCTCCTCACTTCTCTCTGATTTGATTCCCACTCATGACATTCGATGTATGCATTCTTGGCAAATTTGGGATGAATTGCACAATTACTCAACTCATAGACAGGTAGGTCCCGGTCACTATGGGGTCAGGACAACCCAGTATGGAGTACATGCAGGCCCACATATCTAGGGCCCACTTAAAGAAGGGTTAGTTATAGAGAGAGAAGAGGAGAAGGAAGATTACAAATAGATGGGTGTTGAGTGAGAGAGGTATCTTTTTGGGAATCATTGTGTTAGTTATGGATAGAGAGCAATACTGGAATTCTATTCCACTGTAAAACCCTCTTTTCCATTAATAATACTCAAGCTCTTCTTCTCTTAATTTCTTTTACTGTTCTATTGCCTGGATTATCGTTTCTGGTACGTATCATAGACGAAGGCTCGAAGTCGTCATATTCGCTCTAAGCTCAGTAAACACAGCAAAAGGTGGACGACCGATTTCGAAATACTTGCTTCAACTCAAGGTTATTGCTAATTCTCCTGTATCCATCGAAAATTCAATTTCACCGCAAGGGCATCTCGATGAGATTCTTGAAAAACTTCCCGAAGAATATGAACCGCTTCTTATGGCTATTGAAAGTCAAGTTGAGCCATACACTGTTGTTGAGTTCGAGTTGTTGTTGTTGATGCAAGAGTTGCAGTTGGAACGAACTGGAAACAAAATCACCTTAGATTTTCTCTCCGACAATGTTGCACATGTGATTGCACCACTACGTCCTCCGCCACCACAGGTGAACTATTCTCCTTCGATCTCAATCAGTGCCTTTGCTAGTGATGGATCTGGTTATGGCCCATGTGGCGGATGTGGTGGACACTTTGGTCGCGACCGTGGTCATGGCAGATGGTTTGGAAATTGCGGTGGAGGTCTTTATAGTCATCCCTATCACTTGAATGGTCAACTTATCGGTTTGATCCTTTGTTTGCTCCTCCAAGCAACTATGGTGGTTTGTGTTCGTAAACTGGTTATGGTCATGGAAGCTTATTTTAGCACCTTAGGACTATCGTCTATCCTAGGCCCTATTATTCTCAGACTTCTCCAACACCACCATATTAGGCTCCACCTCTGCCTCTAGCACTTGCACCACCACCTGCACAGTCTCCATCGCAACCTCTTTTTCTGCAACTCCCTTGGTATCCTACGAACACCTCTCACCCTCACATGCTTATGGCTCTCAAACTCCATATGTTGCTTCCACCACTCAATCAAGGTCACTGGTCATGGTGGCGTCTTCCACTAGTTGAGCATGTTTGGGAAAGCTGAAATTTTTAGATTTTAGCTGTTTTATCCCCAAAAAGTTGTTTTTCAAAATAATCTATCACGTTTGGCACTTTACTTAAATTTATAAAAAAAGCTATTTTTGAGGAAAAAACTGTTTTATGTCATTTAATTTGTTTTAACTTAAGATTGTTATGATTTGATTATTGTGGCAAAATAGGTAAATTAGTCTTATACGTTTATTTTATTTTTCATATTGGTCCTATAAGTTTTTTATTTTTCAAATTGGCCCTACTCGTTACGTTCCGTTTTCACATTAGCCATTTCCGTCAAATTTGACCTAACAGCGTCAGTTTTGATCTGACGTAGCTATCACCTTAGTCAGACACGTGGCATCAAAACTGACGGCTTTAGGTCAAAATTGACGGAAAGGACTAATGTGAAAGTGGAACGTAACGTATAGGACCAATTTGAAAAATAAAAAACTTACAGGACCAATATGAAAAATAAAATAAACGTATAGAACCAATTTACCTATTTTGCCGATTAGTTTTCATTCTCAAAACTCTCTTCCCTGTTTACTCCTACAAAACTAACTTCTAAACAAATATTATTAATTTATACAAATAACTTCATACAATTTTTCGTAATTTACTATATAAAAGTGATTTTTTTTACACCACCCAAACAAAATAAATTATCTTAAAATTGCTTTTCAGCAAACATACCCAAACAAAAACAGATTCTGCTTATAATCAATTATCACAATAATCGATTATTCATATAATCGATTATCAGCATTGTTGAGAGTCCCACATCGACTAGATATATGGCCTAAGTAGTGCTTATAAGGTTTGGGCAGCCCTCACCTTACAAGCCGGTTTTGTGGAATTGAGTTAGGAACAAATTCTAGAAGCATAATCTATTTTTTCAAGCTTCCCCAAACATACGTGTTGTAATAATCTTACCCTGCACGCATCACCTGACTGCAGATATTGCCAATCTCAGAGGTCAGATCACTGTGGTGTGGACCAGATTTACAAGGGTAATGTTCAAGGTTTGCCCAATCATTTAGTTGGCTCAAGACAATTTCAATATCCTCAAAATCCTGCCATTACTCTTTCTCTTAATTACTTACTTTTAGAACCTTCCATTGCCCAAATAACTAGTTGGTGCTGCTTAAGGGTTCTCTAACTCCATATGGTCTTTATGAATCTCATTAGATGGTCTTTATGCATCTCATTTAATTCCCACTCCAGCTGCAATTTTGGCTCAACCTTTGTCATGCTCTTACTCCTCTAGTTCTTCAAATTTTATTTCTAGTCCAATGTCTGTACATGTTTCTTCTACTTGTAACTTACATTCCGCTTGCAAGTCTCATCGATAGCCATCTAATACGCGTCCTTTGAACTATTGTATCTTGATCTTTGGGGAGCAGCATTGTGCTTTCCTCATCTAATTTACTTACTACTACTACTTTATTTTTGATGCATTCACTCGTTACACTTGAATATATGTGTTAAAATCAAAATCTGATACCCTTATTCTGTTCAAACAGTTCAAAAACATTGTTGATATTCAATTTCAGTCCTCAATTAAAGTTGTACAGACTGATTGGGGTGGAGAATTTCGTCCTTCGACAAGATCCTAGCTGAATTAGGCATTGTGCATCATGTCATTTCCTAACAGTCTAACACACACCACCAAAATGGTAGGGCGGAGAGAAAACATACGCAGATTATTGAAATAGGTTTTGCTCTCCCTGCCAATGCATCTCTTCTTATTCTGGGACAATACCTTTATCACTGTTGTGTGTCACATCAATAGGCATCCTACCACTGCCCTTCATAATGTTGTTCCTTTTACCACTCTTTATCTCCAAACCTGATTACACAGTGCCTCAAAGTGTTTGGCTATGCTTGTTACCCATGCATGCGGCCCTACAACGCCCATAAGTTACAATATAGGTCCAGTGAGTGTACTTTTCTTAGATATTCCACCTCACAAGAAGGTCGCATGTTTATCTCCAAAGGTGTTTTGTTCAATGAGATTCGGTTTTGTTTCAAGATCACAAGGCATGTACCCTCCAACGACTCAACAGGGTCTTCATTCTCATCCTCTCCTCCACTAGTGGTGCCTCCTGCTTTACATCCCTCTGCACCACCATCTGTGTCCTCTTCCTATGTGTCTCCCAGTCTTGTTCAGTCCTTTTCTCATTCAGTCCTATTCTCATTCTTCCCAGGCCAGTTCATCCACCTCCTCTTATCTTGCAGGATCTTGCCCTTATAGTCCTCCTCCTCTTACTCTTGATTTTCCAATCGATCTCAGTCTGGCCATCCTAGCATCTGCCTCATCTTCCTCCTCTTTGTTCATTCCCTCCATCTCCGAGTTTGTTCCACCCTCAATGGCTTCTATTCCTCTTTCCACTCACCCCATGGAGACCAGGTCAAAATCTAGCATCTGCAAGTCAAAAACACCCTCTCCACATGTTCCTAGTTTCATTTTAACACATGTTGAGCCCAACCAAACAATCCTTGATTGTTCCCTATTGGAAGTCTATCAAGCTTGATGAATACAATGCTCTCATTAAAAACAATACTTGGAGCCTTGTTCCTCTCCCATCCAACAGGACTGCCATAGGCTGTGCCTGTAAGTGGGTGTCTCGGGTAAAAAAAAAGTTGATGGCTCTATTAATAAATACAAGGCCATGTTAGTTGCCAAGGGATTTTATCAACAACTCGGGTTTGATTATACTAAAAAAAAATTACCCAGTTGTCAAACCAGTCGCCATGCATCTCATTCTCACCCTTACTCTTACCTACCACTGGAAAATTCACCAATTGGATGTTAACGCTTTTCTGAATGGACTCCTAGAAGAGGAAGTGTATATGCAGCAGCCTCTTGGTTTTGAACACATTGATAAAATTCTAGTATGTAAATTGAACAAGGTCATCTATCGATTGAAATAGGCACCACGAGCATGGTTTGAGAGGTTAGCCAAGACTTTCGTCGAGGTTGAATTTCACTCCAGCAAATGTGATCCATCGCTCTACATTCAGTCATCACCTTGCCAAAAACTCTTTGTCCTAGTCTACGTGGATGATACTCTTAGAATTTGGGCTTTAGGCCTAACTCTACCTCAAAAGCTAGCTCAAGAGATGAGGATTGCCCACGCCTCATAAGGACTACCTTGACCATATCTCTAGTCGACATGAGATGTCAACGCACACCCTCACGCCCAGAACTAGACATGTGGAGCATGGACAAGAGATGAGGATTTAGGTCTAACTCAACCCCAAAAACTAGCTCAAGATATGAGGATTGTCCAAGTCTTATAAGAACTACTTTGGTCATATCACTAGTTGGTGTGGGATCTCAACAGATACCATAGTTACAGACACCTCACTGTTGATAAAGACTTTCATCAGCAAACTCCACTCTTTTTGCTTTCAAACAGTTGGGGAAATGTAATACTTCCTTGGTATAGAGGTCAAACAGTACCAAATGTTCCTTGTTGCTAACGTCCTTTTAGACCGTGCTCACATGTCAGACGCTAAGGGCATTTCCACTCCTATGATTAGTGGCTATAAACTCACTAAAAATGAAGGCAACTATGTTCAAGATCTGTCTCTACAGATTTATCGTTGGAGCTCTCCAATATGCAACAATCATCGAGCCAGAAATCAGCTACAGTGTCAAACACATACTTCGATATCTCAAAGGGACCATTTCTCATGGGCTATTGCTGCAACCAGCATTAGCCACCAATCGTCTGGCCCTCCACGCCTTCCGTGATGTTGATTGCTCTTCAGATTTGGATGATCACAGGTCCAACTCTAGCTCTTGCATCTACCTTGGCCGCAATCTTATCTCATGGTGGTCCAAAAAACAGCAACTCATAGCCAGGTTCAGTTCTGAAGTTGAATACAGAAGCTTACCTCTCATTGCCTCCGAACTCATTTGGATACAATCTCTACTTAAGGAGTTGCATGTCTCAATCACCACCCCTATCATCTTTTGTGACAACATGAGTATAGTCGCTCTAACACAATCCTATACTACACTCTTGCACCAAACACATGGAACTTGATCTATTCTTTGATAGGGATAAAGTCGTCAATAAGACCCTAGTATCATGCATGTTTGAACACAGGACCAGACCCCTGACCTCCAAACCAAGCCATTGTCTCCTCTCCGATTAGAAAAGATAAGGCCTAAACTTAGGGTGTTTGATTACTATGCCCTCATCAAAGCACCTAGCATTTAAGGGGGGATGTCAAGAGCGTCTAGTGTAATGTATGTTAGCCTTGCTGACTAAGCAAGTGATGGTTGGACTTGTTGCTGTCAGTTGAGTATGTTAGAAAGTCTGTTAGAGTGGCAGCTGTTACAGCCTCACTCATGTTCACTGTATAAACAGTATAAATATACCAATGAGTGCATCTTATACTCAGAATATAGAGTACGATACAGATTCAGAAATCTCTCTCTTTCTCTCTCTGTTTTCGTTACCTCTCTTCTCAAATCATAATACACTTCATATTCCAAAACACACTAAATCTCTCTGCAACTTAGAAGGGTTCCCAACCACTCCAACCATATAAAAAAGGATGGTTAAAAAATAAATGCACACTCTCTGAGCTAGGCCGACAAATAACACATATATCAATATTAAAATAAAAAAGACCTAGCCTTTGCATTATCACCTTATTTTTTATATATAAAAAGCAATTTTCTTTTCAAGTGCCTTTTACAAAGCTTTAAAACAATCCTCTAGATTACCAATTTCTTAAAAGTGTTAGGATGTGCATGCTATCCCTGTTCGAGACCTTACAATCAACACAAACTTGCCTTTAGGACTAGTGAATGCACCTTTTTATGCTATTCCTATAGTCACAAAGGGTTAAATGTTTATCCTCGGATGGCAGGATATGACATATATTCAGGCTTCCCTTTTCTCTTACCTCCAAGGCAGCAGACTCCCTTGCATCCTCTTCCTCATTTGTTCCAGCCACTCCTCCTATGGTTTCCACGACTGTCAGTTCTGTACCAATTTCCTTCCATCCTTCTCTACATGTATCTTCTGCTTCTTCTCACCTATTCCACCACCTTTTATCCCATCTCTATCTCTAGTTCTTCACCTTCTACTCACTCCACTAGACCTGTTCCCATGAGTCTAATGCTTCACCCTCACCAACAGTTTCCTCACATGAGTTCTATAGTATTTCACTCATTTCCTACTAGTTCCTAAATACCAAGCATACCCCATATCTTCATCAAACTAAAACCACACATTTATAGTAAGGTTTTGATGCTCAAAGATAGATAAGATGAAAAACTGGATACATGACTACACACCTGATGATTCCAAGCTGCTTCAACTAAATGAGTACCATATTCTTCAAGCATCTCATATAAAAGTACAAATGCATCCCAATACTGCTGGCTGTTGAAAACCGGGTCATCTGAAGTCGAAAGCTTCCCAACACCAAGTGACTTCGCTTCCTTGTAAGCCCATAGTTCCCTCTTTGTCACACCATGAGGTGCTGAACGCTCTCCGTTGTTGTTCTGTTTTGAAATGGTTGACATCGAACTGGTTTCTCCTTGTATATTCAGAGCCATCTTCAGCATATGCAGACTCTGCTTCCTCACTAAACTCTCCTTGTCAACCTGACCAAGTTCAGCTTGATCATAAAGTAAACAAAGCAGCAACAAATAATCA
This sequence comes from Echinosophora koreensis, assembly GCA_035048595.1. NCBI lineage: Eukaryota > Viridiplantae > Streptophyta > Magnoliopsida > Fabales > Fabaceae > Echinosophora > Echinosophora koreensis. The sequence continues at coordinate 24,644 of JAPCYP010000334.1, read as the reverse complement.
AACAGAAAAATACTAAACAAAGCTCAGATACCAGCCCCATCTTTATTTCATCCCAGAACTCTTTTTCTGCTCTTATGTCAAACTTGACAACAGCATCTTCACATTCTTCTGTAGACCAGGAAAAGGAGAAATACAATGAGAGAACATTATATGCATCTCTTCTCTCTAAAGGTCCAGTCGGAAATAGCGTTCTGCAGCAGTTCCACATTTTGATGAAGAAATGCTCCCTGAAAATCAATGATATACAAGACGCATTTATAAAAAATAATAGAATATATATAAATCAGATGAACATTAATGACTTCAACTTATTCTACCGAGAAAAAACATGTTTCTGCCCATGAATTGAGACTTCAAATGAGCTTCTGGCAGGAAATGCTTTAAGAACGATAGGAAGAAGAAAACCAACCCCACAAGACCTGTGCTCTGGACCATGCAAAAGCATCCGTTCAATCATATAACATAATTCCCAAATCAAAGTTTTAACAAATTTATCTGCAAAACACCCTTTTTCTTCTGCTGATTGAGAGATTGTATCTGTTTGCAGAAACTGGAGAGCAGCTTCCAGAATTACGGACAAAACACTGCATGATGTTGCCAATGTAAAACTACATGAAGAAGACAGCAATAGTTCCTTGTCAATTAGTGGATCAGTTGTGATGTCATATGAACCCTGGCAAAATGATTTGCTACTCCATTCATAGAAATCCAAATCACCAATATGAAGCATACCCATGGAAATACCAATTGATCTCAAAAAAATTGGAACAAAAGTTGCTTCAAGAACTTCCCAGGTGCGAGTTTCAATTACAACGCCCATGAAAGATTCTGTGATCTAAAACACCAAAGCCATGCATATCCAACATTGTATTAGATGATAAAATGTTCTTCAATAATAACCTATAAAACAAAGTAGCCCAGCTATTTAACATTGTATTATATACCTGGTTAAGCAAGTCAAGCTGAGATGCCTGCAGCGCCTTAGCTAAAGGAAGAAAACACCTCCACACAAACGATTGCAATGCATCAGAATCGGTCCCTGCAAAGAAATGAATTAGATGTAAGGGTTCCTATAAGAAGATGAAAAGTAATGTACAGTTATAAATGCTCTTCCATTTCAGTATAATATTACAGTTTCTATTTAGTATAGCACTGCATTTCCAGATGAACAATAGAGAAACTAATAAAACAATGTAACGAATCCGACGGTAACTCACCTATTTTCTTCAAGAGGTGACAAAATGTGGCGACCAGTGACTTAAGATGCAGAATTTTATCAGAATCCAAATTATCACCCTCCTTGACTATATCCTATCACATTTAACAATAACAACCAAATATAAATCCCAACAAAATTCAATATAAGGTAAAAACAATAGAGTTTAATATTGATTCACTGTCTTGTAAAGTTTATTACATAATCAAACAATCACAAATTATCTAATCTGCGACTTTTCAAGATCTTTACAGTGACAGTATATACTAATTAAATTCAAAATGCAAATGAAATTGATCCTATCATTTCTAGAAATAGGTAAAATCCAAAACACTTGACATTAATTTTAAAAACAAAAACAAAAACTCTGGAACACATTTATCTTTTCTAGAGTTTCTTCAGATTATAAAACAAATTTTAAAACAAAATAAAAATAAAAGATGAAGATACCTTAAGAAGAGGAGGGAAATGGTGGAGAAGTGAATGGAAGAGCAACGGCGGCGACGAACCAGTGGATAACAGAATGCAATCCAGCATTGCCGGAACGGCCGACGGAGGCACCTGGTGGAAACTTTTCGATAGCGAAGCAACTAGAAAAGCCATAGAAACTGCTTCTGTTTCTGGTTCAGCCATTGTACTGTATCAGTGATCGTAGCAAATGAACTTCAGAGATTGCACTCTAACTTCTCGAAGCTCAGTAGTAAAACCCTAACTTTGGGTTGATAAATATCATAAACCCTGAACTGAAGCAGGTGTCTGGGTCCACCGCCGCAACGTCCATCGGCAATTCTTCGCGCCCTCCTTTATACGCGTAATATTTAATACGTTTTTATTTTTACATCCTACCTGTTTTTTGTCAAATGTTTCAGTCACCTCGATTTTGGATAAAGTTGCGTTATTTGAAAAAGAAAAAATGGCATAACAATTTTTAACAAAAGATTGGATGGCTAATACGATTCAAATACGTGGTTAATTATATTCGGGTGAATAGTTAATGAGTTGCGAGATTTTATTCTTGTTTGTTATATTAATTAATCATCCACTGAACATAATTAACCATGTATTTGAACTGTGTTAATCATCCAAATCGGAAATTATTGTCCCTTTTGTGATAAATAAATATTTCTATTTTGGATAATAGTTTAATTAGTTTTTTTTTTTTTTCAACTGGGCTAACCCCAACAAAACAGAAATGGAAAATACAAGGGGCTAACTCCATCGGGGAGAGATAATTAGGTATTTTTTTAATAAATTGTTTTGAAATAAATTTAAAAAAAATGTTTATCTTCATAATAACATTTTTTAACAAACTTATTGAAATAAGTTAAAAATTATTAAAAAAATCATAAACTATTTTAATAAGTTATTTCATATATTTATTATCATAAATTATTTTCACCGGTTAAAATGAGCTTCCAAAAAGTTCTTCCACATGCGTATATTTGAAATTTAAGTTGTTGTAAGTTGGAAAATTATTGTGATTATTAGTTGGAAAAGATATTTTTTGTTCAAAACCCTTTTAGAGTATCTACTTATAAGTTTTTAAATATAAACTAAATTTGGATAATACTAACCCAATTAAGGAATTAATAAAATAAAATTCTCTTTCGATGTTTTCAAAATTTTAGATGGTGTATTAGATTGGGATTTCAAAAGATTTTAAAATATTTTTTTTATGCAAAAAAGACTTGTAGTATTCAATCAAGACTTTTAAATAACATAAATAAGTCTTGTGGTATTCAGTCAGGATTATTAATATTTTTTTAGAGGGTGTCCAAATCCAGTGGTATTCAATCAAGACTTTCTATAACTTATAAAAAGTCTTATGGTATTCAAATGTTTGCTAATTTCGGTGGATTGTTTTGTATAATGGATTTCATGTGACTTTTTAGTAAAATGTATAAATAACAATCCCTTCCCAAAATCTCACCCAAACTCATGAGACTTTTTTATTCCCTCATTCCTTCTCTCTCAGCAATTCCAAAACTTTTCTTCTCTCAACCTTTCTTTGGTTCTTCTTTGACAGCAGGGCATGAGTATTTTCTTTCTCTTATTGCTCTGGCAGTAGTGGTACATTGGTGCTTGTATATTAGACAAAAAAAAAATCAATGAAAATTGATCACTTACTGGTGCGATACAAATGTACAATATCAATACCTACACGTTTCCCTGCTAGCGTATCATCAATAGGTGATGTATTGGATTAGCTTGCATATTTTTCTGTTACGGATTAGCTTGCACTTTTTGAAGGCATATTTGTAACATCCTGAAAATTATATATGTGTTTATTGGATAACTAATTTTATTAATCAATTAGATATTTATTTTTATGTGTTTCAACTTATTTGATTTTTTTGCTTATTAACGGCCGCGATGAGTTTTCCAGCCACTGCCATGGTGGTTCTCACCCTTCTTCCATTTCTTTGAGCCTCTTCTACCTCTTATACGGAACTCACCTTCATTTTCGTCTTTCCTGATGTAGAACATGAACTTCGCCGCCTCCGCCGCGTTGCTGCCGGAGCCCTTGCAGCCACCACTTCTTCCTCTTCTTCCTTGGGCGAGTGAAAATTTCGCTCAAAATGTCTCAGATTCAAAAGGCCTCAAATTGATTTACAAACCCTACCCCCTAACATTTTGATTTCAGTTTCAAAGTGTGAAATTAACACTATTTGTATGTAATTGGGACTGTAAATTAGTGTTTTATTAAGCTAATTTTATTATCCTTTGATCAAATGATTTTCCCCCAATTGTGTTGATGAAACCTAATTTCCCCAAATCTGTTTTGTCTTTGAAATTGGTTTTATAATTGTGAAATTAAGTATGTAAGTGAATTAAACTAATGGCCTTGACGATGAATGATTAATTTTGTGAACTGTTTTGTTGTTACAAACGCTTGGATGATCTCTCTTGGATGTTGGCCATGTTCATGCTTGTTTGGGGAAGCAGAAACTGCATTCTGGGAACTAACAGGAGCTGACTGCATATTTTCAGAGTACTAGAAATCTTCGAACATCACTTTAAGATGGGGGAAGATAATATGGTAGGTGTAGTATGTCGTTAATGCGGGTTAGTATAACTGCTTGAGAATTATTTTAGTATGCCTGCTTAATTTCTATACGCTATAATTATCTGTGTAATTTTAGGATCTTTGTTACACGTTGTAACTGTTTCGGATTTAATTTAGCGCTATGCTAAATTTGAAATTGTTGATTTGGCATAAGGTTCGAAATCGATAATGTTACTTATTTTTAATCTCACGTACGTTAAACGTTGGATATAATTTTCATGTATTTGGGCTCTAAGTATAAGCCTATTAGTCGATTGTTAAATCGTGTAAGGACTTTTGTGAAGTGCATTTTGTTTCCGAACTTAGATTCGGGAAGTGTTGGAATGTATTATTTCAGTTGATATCGATTCTTTTTATCGAATTTATGAATTCAATCTTAAGGTTCATCCTTGTTTATATCTTACTAAGTCTTGGGCTCGAAACTAATTTTGTGTATGGTATTGAGGAATTTTGAAATGGAATAAATAGACCAAACTATTGGAAAGTTGAAGACCTTCAAATTATTCATCTTTTGATGTTTTAAAATTTATGATTTGTACTTACTTTTAGGTATAAATTAATAATTTTAACTAGTGCTATATATTTTACCCAAAATGAGTCAAAACAATAATTTATCGGGTTAAATCATTATATTGATGCCCGTACTTTGAAATAATTAATTTTAGCCTAATAAGTATTATCTTTAGATTTTCTATATGAACTTACTTTTATGACATTGCTTAACGAGTATTCTAAGAGGTACTGATTAGTAAAACCAAATAAATTAATTCAAACTTTTGTTTAGTTACTATTTCAAACCGAAAATGAACATGTTTTAGAAAATTCAAAGTCCACTAATATATGAGATTGAAATTTAATATGGTGGAGAAAAATATAACTTTCATAAAAACATGTGAAACTTTTATTTTACAATTTTGTAACCTTTGTTAAAACTTAAGGAACTTTTTTTAAAAAATAATAAAAGGAAAAAATGTATAGCTTTTATAATATGTTACACAAATTTTAATAAAAGGTTATTCAAAATTCTCAATTTAATTTAGAAGAGAGTTAAATTTTTTAAAATTTATGATAAGTGTTTTTTAATCTAAATGGTATAGAAAAATGTGCTTTTACATGTCCTTTTCAATCATTGTAATAAATCAAAAGTGTTTTATATAGTTGCATCCAAATGCCTGTTGTGATTTAAAAATGCTCCTCAGTCACTGCATCCAACACTAAATAGCTCTGGCTTCTCTTTTTACATCATAGAATCCCATTTTTTAAAGTTTATCCAAACATGCCCTAAGAGTGTTTACTAAGATCTCTAATATGATTCCAACAATCTCAATTAGAGAAAGATGGGTCATTGTTGTTGAAAATTACAACAACCTTTCTAGTAGGTAGGTCTTCTTCCTCAATTTTTTTTTCACAAGATTTGAGGAGCAACATTCATTTTTTTTAAGACACTTCATACAGGGCATATTTCTGGGCTAGCCATTACATAATTATGACCATTGTTAAATGATTTTATAACCCGATTGCTTTTGTCATGCCTCTTAAAACAATAAGCAAAGCCTAACAACTAGTTTGAGAAGTTGAATATTTTCTTTTCCTTTGACTAATATTATCATGAATTTCTCTATTTGCATAATTTTTAAGTTTGTGTTGACCTTTATTATGACATATCAAAGTTGTTATATTTGGTTTACTTGATCGAACACGTATTTCACAAATCTTACTTTAACAAACTAATAGTTGGGCAGGGATGAATAAAATTGCATTCTATTTTTTTCCCAACAAAATTGCCTTTTTTTTAATTTAGTTGAGTTTGATAAGCATATTAGATAAAATCCAAAATAGTTTTTTTTTAAAAAAATTATTTTGGTAAGAATGTAATAAGATAATAACATGACTCGTTGTTTGTATAATTTCTCACCAAATAAATAATACAGTACCAACAAATTGGCTAAGTTGCGAGACATGAGTTGTGAATGTATGAGATCACCTCGTAATGCGTTTGTCATTTTCCATTTCTTCTCCTCTCCTTTCATTTAGGGTTATGACATTTGAACATCAAGTTTTAGACATTGTATGTGACACGGTGTGTGTTTATCTCTACTCTCACTTACTTTTTCATATTCTTTGTATACATGCATCCTAAAAATATACCAAAATCCCAATTTGGTTGTTCAAATATAATTTTTGTTCATTTTTTTTAATCAATAATTTATGTTCATTTAAGACCTACTATGATGAATCTCAAAAAAAAAAAAAAAAGACTCTTCTAAAGTGAGAAAGCCTTTAAAATGAGAAAGTGGGGGTTCATTTTAGCGATTTTCGTCCTCCTAGTTTATTTGAACGATTATAGTCCTCAAAGTTTTCTAACTTTGCAACTTTCATCCCTCTGTTAGTCTGCCTTTTTAATACTATTTATAATAAATATATATTAAAATAATAATTTTAATCAAATAATAATATTTTAAATTTTATAATACATTGTAAAATGGTCACTCGTTAGGTCATCTTCTACCTTGGAACGCATCAGTCGCCTTTCACCCTCTGCCGCCCCTAACTCTGACGATCCAACCCATCCCTTCTCTGTTGGTCTTACCCTCGCTCTCATCGACACCCAACAGTGCTGCCCCAACGACTCCTCGCCCGAAACATCTATCATGTGCCACCCATGTTGGTGATTGTGAAACCGGAGTCACATAGTCACCCACTACGATTTGAAGATGGCGGAGAACCCCAGCACCAAGGGTGTCTAAGTGGAGGTCACCGGAGAAGAAAAATAGAGCTCCAAGTTAAAGCAAAGAATAGGAAGGGGAAGAAGCTTATGGTAACCAAGTTAATATGGAAAAGGAAACATATGAAGAAGTTACAATGAAAACTATTATGTTCTAAAGTTTACCAGAAAATGGACAAAAAAAAAGTTCATTGATGAATTCTTTTGTCTTTTCGACATAAATAAAAAGATGAAAAATTGTGAAAACAAAAAACAAGAGGCTTTAAATTTCTTGAAAAGCTGCTGATTATGCCTAGTATTGTTGATGATATTGGGACTATTGTTGTTTAGATGAGCACCACGGATTATAGAGGAGATGGCGGTGGTTGTTGCCATGGCCATAGGTCCATAGCATTGGGTAGTTATGGAGTTCTGCACATGACCTCTTAAAATTTATTTTATAATAATATTTTAATTTTATTATAAATTGTGTCATTTTGAAAATTTTTGTTAGTTTTTGGATGTCAGATTAACGGAGGGATAAAAGTTGCGGAGTTAGAGAACTTCGAGGACTATAATTGCTAAAAAAAATTAAGGGGACAAAAATCACCAAAATTAAAAATTAGAGGGATAAAAATGTATTTTAGCAAAAAAAATTCTTATTTTAGAGGAGTGAATTTAAAAAAATAATAATAACCGCAAAAAGGTGCGGTGACAAAAGGGAGGAGGAAAAACCAAACCAAAGGCCCAAAGCCGAGGCCAATTGTTGTCTTCTTCCGTTTTGTTGGTCTCTCTCTCTATATCCTCTCCTCTCATCCATTGTCCGTGATCACTGATCAGCAGTCAGTACTCCACCACTCTCACCCACGTAACAGACTTACCTTTGAACCTCTCCTACTTGTCTGTCTCACATTCACACTTCTTCCACTGAAAAATGAAAATGCCGCGGAGTATCTTTGTCTTTATTCTCCTTCTGGGTACTCTCTCTTTTCCCCCTCTTCACTATATATATATATATATATATATATATATAATTTCATCTTTTGTTGGTTGTTCTTAATTGAAACTGAAGAGTGGAGGAAATTACTTTAGTCACGTTTGTTGCTTTTTCAGGTTTGTTTAAATATGCATTGGCTGAAGAAGGGTTTTGCTCTGCTCCTTCTGTAGTTAAATTGGAATCAAAATCGAAGCCTCTTTATTGGAAAGTTGACAATCCCACTCTTTCTCCTCTCCATCTTCAAGGTCAGTTAACCATTTTTGTTCTACATATTGTGCTTTCATCCAAAATATAATCAAATTATTATTATGTTGATGTAACTAAAAACTACTGGTGATTACTGGGTAATGCTAGTTGAAATTGTCTATTTACACCTTACTAACCAATCACAATTTCAGTTGTTTATTTTATAGAATATTTTATAGAATTATCATTGAGGCGGGTGAGGCTCGGCGCAACTGTGAGGTTGTTGCCAGGAGTTCACGGCTTCAAATCTTGGAAACAACCTATCCGCTTGTGAGGATAAGGCTGTGTACATCTACACTCCCCAGACTCCACTAGGTGGGAGTCTAGTGGGGAGTCTCATGGGCCACTCTTATTTTATAGACTTATCATGGTTAATCAGAGTGTGAAAGGCAAACTGCGAGTGGCATTAGCACCACCCTGATTACTGATTTTCCATTGAAATCTTTATGTTATTGGTTACTTGTTAAACTGGAGGAGAGTAAAAGTTGAGATCAAGGTGGTATATAATTTATAACTAGGGTGCAAATAATCTAACCAATTCTGAGTTACGAAGGACTGGACTTGCTCGTTGGTTAGCCAACTAAAAAAACACATTTTTATACTATATTTTGGACATGTGTATGTTTGTACACGTACAACTGTTTATTTCTTTTTCACAAAGTGCTTTAACTAATGCCAAAATGCACATCACAAATTCTTCAACAAAGCTAGTTTGTGGCTGTTTTGTATCAAATGTCATACTACCGTTTTTTCAGCTTTATATGTCAAGAAAAAGAAAGAACACATTCGGACATTCATTTGATGCCGTAGAATTGAAAGTCCATTTTGGAATCCAACCGTTGGAAACTTCTATTCTACTACACCAATGAATGTGTTCTATAAACCTAAACAAGGATAAGAATAGCATTTTGGCATCCATGAGCTAATCAGTTAACAAAACTATTCTGCTTGACAGCATTTCAAAGTTCAGTGTTTTTAAAATAAATAAAAGTGAGTTTTTGTGTCTGTTTTTACATAAAGTACATTTTACCTGTAACAAGTTATGTAAATGTAAAAAATATAAGTAGGTATATAATAAAACATGTAAAACTATACATTTTCTAGCAGGCTTGTGAGCTTGGTCAAGCTCAAAAGTTCTTTCTGAAGCCAAGCTTAAGATGGTTTCTCCCCTGCCCTACTCATTTCCACTCCCTACTTTTTCACACTTATTTATTTCAAAGATATAGCTGTGGGATTCACAATTACATTGAGGTTATTTTCTTTGGTTTCTAAAGATAATTTAAGAGAGGGTGAGCCTCGGTGCAACGATAAGGTTGCTACCTTGTAACCTGGAGGTCACAAGTTCAAATTCTGGAAACAGCCTCTCTGCTTGCAAGGGTAAGGCTGCGTACATCTGTCCTCCCCAGACCCCATCGGGTGGAAGCCTCGTGCACTGGGCCACCCCTCTGAAAGGAATTTAAGCACTGAAATGTGACACTCAACCAACAGGCTTGATTCCATTAAGATATTTGCTTGGGTTGTGATCTTTGTTTCATTTGCATTCTATATATGAAGATTGTTAAGATCTTAATGTTACTGTTACTGTTGAGTTCTCAACTATTTCCTAGGAATTGGGAAAGAAGGAAAACAGTGAAATTGTAGTGAACTGATTTTACCTGTGGTTTTGTTTGTCAGATTTGCCTGGATTCGCACGCAGTGTTTATAAGAGAGATCATGCTTTGATATCACCTGAAAGTCATGTATATAGCCCGTTACCTGATTGGTACTCTCGAGTTTCCTCATTTGTTTTGGTTAAGATGTTTAAGCCTATTGTTCTACAGTAACCTGCATTGCTTTGGCAGGGTGAATACATCAGGGGCATATTTAATTTCACCAGAAATTGGTTCACACTTTGTAATGTACCTAGCTAAGTTGAAAGGTTTGATTATGACTTATTTCACAGCATCTATTATATTTACTTGGTTGCCTGTGAGCCATTTCTCATTCATCAGAGGAGAAATTGTTGATTGAGCATTATGTGAGGGGGGATCAATTATTCCAGACTGACTACATATTTTTGCTCACATACTAATACTGTGACGCCAGTTTCTGCTCATATGCAATGATGCATAATTTTGATGGCACTTTGTTCCTTCCTTGAATATCCGAAGCATATAGGATATGTACCAGCATCCTTAACATTAAATCAAATATTTATTGGGAAAAAATGGACCTGATATGGAAAATATTTAACACTCGAGAAAGGCAATCAAAGAAAATATATTTTGTAAAGGTAATTATGCAAGCAAAAAAATCTGGTTTATTACTTAGAGGCTTCTTCTTTCTTTATAATTATAATCCAAAATGGTGTTTCGCTGGTCCAATGTTTCAAGTCTTACTAGTGCAACAAATGTTGTGATGTCACATACTTCATCTCTATAAAGCCCTAGAATATCTTGTAAGTTGTACTGCACCTTAGCAACTATCGTTGTTGCATGATTCAGTGCCATTATGCCATGTGCCCAATTTGTTTCATTTGCACACTGTCAATCCTAGTCTGATTACTACTTTTCTTGAGTCAGCCTAATTTTTAATATTCAGCAGTATCTTGTTTGCTTCTCTTCTGAGGGGTGATCGTGTAGTTGGGTCAAAATTGCCACTATATCTTCAAGTCTACCTTCACCAACCATATTGCCATTTCATTTGTGCCATTTAATGTTTTATGTACTGTGTAACTTATAGTTGCCACTGAAACTGGTTTTTGTTTTACCCCTTTTGCAGAGAATTCTAGATCAGGACTACCCCTGCATGATGTGGAGAGGTTGTGAACTTGTGATTTTAGTTTTTTTAATGCTAAATTATACCCTTCCCCGATTCCATTTTCATGATGCCTCAAACCATTTGACATTGTTTCTGGCTCCAAATGCATGTTTGATATGTTAACGAGATTGTTATATGTTTTATCCTACTAGGTTCTTCTTTGTGCTCCAAGGTGCTGTTAAACTCACTAATGCTCCTGGCGTTAGCCATATACTGAAGGTAATAACTAATATGTGTATGATTGTTCCAAGTTGCCGTGTCTTTCATGATTCTTTCCGGTTTCCGGCTTGTATCTCATTATTTGTGAAGAATTTGATGATGAAACTATTGTTTATAAAGGCTACAAAATTTTTGATGCCATGTTTTCAATCCAGGTGGATTCATATGCTTATTTACCTCCAGATTTTGAACATTTAATTGAATGTAATGCACCTGCTACTATTGTGGTATTTGAACGAAGGTCTGTACCTTGTACTTCCCTATTTTTTTAAAATAATTATGTTTATTCCTCATGACCTCACCATTATGAGAATTCGCCCAATTAATTTTATTGAAAATGGATTGATGAACCCATTTTATCTTTCAAAATTCTGTCATCAAAATGCCTCTAGCAGTCACAACCTAATATGGTGCAGTTTTCAAGCATTATATATCATATTTTTGTTACTTGCATTAATATAGTGTGCAGTCACATGAGTAGTCTAATGACTTAAGTACCAAAAATGTCTACAAACTATTAGATATTCTCCGCTGCAAGATCATGTCCCAGAGCTAGTGGTTAATTCAACAGATAAGCAGCCACTCCTTGAAACCCCAGGCGAGGTAAGTTGTTGACTCCAATATTCTGAAAGGCAATATGCTCTATTTCTCCTTTGTTTTTTCCATTTTGTTTTAAATTCAAGTATTCAACCATTATAGTTTCCAATTTATGATAGTTCATAAAAGAACATTTATGCTGTTGTTGCAACTGTTAATGTCATTGACTGGAGGAATTCATACATGCATGGTTCAGGTCACTTATTGTTAATCTGAGAATCCATATTTAACTACTCTGACACATGTCGCTGTCTGACTTTCCTGACTGTTCATATTTAACTACTGACACAAGTTGTTGTATGAATGGTCTATGAGTAATACACTTGAGGTAAATTAGAATTTTCGATTGCTTGAGGCATATCCTTAACAATCAAGTCTGCTTTTTTGTTTTATTTTGCTCTCTCTCTCTCTCTTTCTCTCTCTCTTGTTAAGCAAGACTGCAAATAGCATACATATACTCATACAGTCCTATTCTGTTTCTATGCACATCAGATTTTTGAACTGCGTAAGCTTCTTCCAACATCTTTGGCATATGACTTCAATATCCATGTAAGCTCGAATCCCTCCTATTTTCTCTAATGTACTTGGGTTCCTATTCTTTTGGTAATGTCTGTTATTCTTTGCATTTGTTGTCTACTTCGCTATGTCCATGGTTTCTGGTCAATTTTAGTTAAATGTAACTGATGTACCCATTGCAGATTATGGATTTTCAACCTGGAGAATTTCTCAATGTGAAGGTAAGCCTGTAAATTAGTGATATGAATATGTTATGTATGCATGTCTTGCAGCTATAAGAATGTCACTTGTATTATAATGGGAATATGCTGATAAATTACCTTTGCTTTTGTGCTTTTAAACTTTTAATAAAATGGCATATAACTATGCCATAATTTATAATCTAATGATGCAAACATTTTGATGGTTCAACTAAATATATGAAGATCCTTTCCTATACTTTTATGTACAGTTAATCTTTGTTTTAACCTTGCAGTTTATGGAATTTAAGGTGTACTGATAGTCTTGGGCTAGGCTGCAATCACTGGGATGCATTTAATGTAGATTTCTTATTTAACCCATTATCTCAAGTTCCTATTTAATTGTCAAATAAAAATTTAGGTTGTCTCCTGTGCTGTCAGAGTTGAAACTTAAAACATGTATGAAGCAACAACCTGAACAATTTTGAAGCAAGGTTCCTATGGATTCAATATGAGTAGTTTTCTTTTTAGCTTGACCATGAAGCTCAATTTTGTCATTTTTGAAACCAATCCGTGTAATGTTATTCAATCTTCAGTACTTAATCCTTACTACTGTTATACTTCCATGAAATTGTTTTTGACAACAGCAAGGGCATTTTTTTTTTTTTTTTTTCATTTTAGGATCTATGATGCACTTCATAGAGTTAATCGTATATCCAAGTTTGTCTTCCTATGAAAGTTTAAAGGCCTTTATAGTTTTTAACTTTTTATATTATTTTTGTGGCTTTTGCAGGAGGTGCATTATAACCAGCATGGTTTACTGCTATTGGAAGGGCAAGGCATTTATCGTTTGGGTGATAGTTGGTAAGAGTTATAGACCTGACCTGCCAAAAAAATTGGCCTGTATGGCACGGAGTTCTAGATAGTGCCATTCTTTCCATACATTAAACTTTATGGATACTACCACATTGAAAGAGAGAAAGTTTCACTTTTAGCCTACGTGGAAGTGCTGTGACTGGTATATACAAAATCTGTGACTGTGTGCCATGTCGGTCTAACCTCAACTTTTTGGTTGAATTTGGGATCTTGGCCCTATATTTGGCTACTAATGTGTTATAGCTATTGAGCTTATCTGGTCAGGTATGAATGTCATCTTGGTGGAGAGCATTGCACATTGACATTTCTTTGTTCTCACAACTGATATATAAGTCTATGCAGTGCCTCTGCCAAATTTTTGGGTCAGATTTGGGGTTGTGTTCTTTAGTGAATTTTGGATGGAATATACTGTTCATGGTCTTTCCGGGATTTGACTTGTTGCAGGATATTGTGTATATTCTGATCATTGAAAGCTGACATTTTACTTGCTCTGTTATTTTGAGGATCATCAGTCATCACCTGCGTTTACTTCTATGATTTGTCTTTTTTAATTGTAGCTTTTGTTGGTGTTTCTGTGATTTTCTGTGATTAGGTATCCAGTTCAAGCGGGTGATGTCATTTGGATGGCACCATTTGTCCCACAATGGTAAATTACATATGGCTACATTCTGCCCTGCCCCAACTTAAACCTAACTATGTTTTTAATGATACACTATTACATTATATGTGACTTTCATATTGTCTTCCAACCTGTGTCCTAATACATATGGTGCCATCTGCAGGTATGCTGCTCTAGGTAAAACTCCGACACGGTATCTTCTGTACAAAGATGTGAACCGAAGCCCGTTATAACTGTGAAGCCACCTTCAGGTATTACAGCATAACTGTGATGTTGATGGATGTTAGATAAGTTGCATCTAAGTAACTCCAACAGGGTTTTGAATTTCTTGGCAGATCATGGTCATTCTATTCCTCTTGGGTTGCAGGCTTTCTTGGTTCCTCCTAGGGTTTGTCATGTCATTAGCTGTTGATGTGCAATGGGATTTCTATACCCCGTAGGGTTCCTGTTAAAGGGGTTTCATGCTCCCCTACTCCGGAAAAAAGAAAAAACATTACATAAATAAATTCTTGTGGCAAATTATTGGAATGGATGGATGTTGGATTGAATTACAATGGATGGATAAAAAGCAAACTAATAATTCATTTAGGATTCATTAAATTATCATTAAAACCACTTAAATCGTTTATAACTCAATTTTATCCAATTCATCTATTACTCCATTTTAATGGATTGGATGGTGGATCAATCCATGTAAAATCATGTTTTTAAAACAAAAGGTGTCAATGGCCCTTCATATACGAGGCAGGTGATGGGTTTACAGACATATACAACTGATGGAACTGGAGATGCAGAGGTTGGTATTTTGAATAAAGGCTATTATGCTGGTGGTGGAGAATGGTAAATTTGTGGTGGTGATGGGGGATGAGAATGGTGGTGGCAAGTAAGGTGTGGGAGAAGGTGGCGGTGGCAGGGGTGGATTCTCTTTAAAAGGTTGTGGTTATACAAGGTGTTGAAGATGGTGGTGGTGGAGGGATTGGGATCATCTCCTTTTGCCATCATGTTTCTTTTATGTTATGAGATAAAGATATCAAGTCAAATTTACTTTTATTTGTAGGATTCATTTAAATTTGGCACTCTTGTGACATGAGAATAAATGTCAGAGCAGAGAAAAAAAGTAGAGGATCCAAATCCGGTGTTGGAGAATGGATGAGAGAAATGCATAATAATAGAATATATGGTTAGTTAGTTGGTTAGGAGAGTTAGTTACATATGATTAGTCTAATCTAGCTTATGGTTAGCCTAATCTAGCTCTATAAATAAGAGCACCATGTACACATTTCATCATCTTTTTCAATCAATCAACTGTAATGTTGCCTCATGAGTATCAATATGCTCTCTGCCTCTCTGCCTCTCTACCTATTGTGATCTTCCTATCACTCATCCATGGATCGGTAACATGGTATCAGAGAGATACCGTGCTTCCGCTTCCGAAAATGACATGAATGAAGATCACAATGACTCAGATTCAGAGGAGGAAGAAGAACATGATTCAGTTTCAGAGGAAGAGAACGACCATGACGAATTTTTTTTCGGCAATTTCCGGCGAGACTCGGATCTTGACATGACTCCGGTGATTCCGATCAGGTCGATTAAGCCAGCCATCGATGGATCCTCCGTCAAGATTAGAGAAATCATTTGCTCCATCACCACCAGTTCCGCTGCTACGCCAAAGCTGTGTCAATGGAGTTTTCCTTCCACTGCCATGGCTACAGAAAGCAAGAACGGTGATGAGGATTTCTTCAGCAACACAGAGGAGGAGGAGGTTGTACCTGATCCACCACCGTCCCGGAACAGTGCGGTAACTCTTCATCGGCAGACGTATGAAGAAGCCGCCGCAAAGAGATCACAGATTCTGAGTAGCTCCATCGTCATCGTGGAGACCGCCTCTGAAACCGCCAAGAAACTCGAACTAATCACTGATCTTCACTCCTCTGGTTCTGGTGATTACAAGATCGAGGTTGATCTTAATGCGATTTGTTTTGCTCCGGCAAATCGTGGTTCTGGAAGCACCGCCACTGCTGACTGCATCACGACCTTCGACCCTGGCCGAACTCTCACCTCAGTCCGCAACTCCACCGTGCCGTTGTCGGAGAAGACGGTTAGGCGTACCATCTCCGCAACGCCGTCACGCAACTCAGTGTTTGCATTCGATCACGGTGGAGTAGCTTCTGCGATTTCGCCACCGCTTCCACGACGCTCTGTTTTCGTCTTCGATCCCGGTGGAATACTCGCCATCGTCTTCATCTCCGCCGTGTGCCGTCTTCCCCACAATCGAAGGTTCCAGACATCTTGTTTTGGCTTGCACCGTCATTTCCGTCACGTTGCGCTTTGGTTCAAGTTCTACCCCCTTCGTTTTCTCCGACGCTGGCTTTGCCCCTGTTCTCCGCAATCCCGGCGGAAAACGCCGCCGTTCGCCGTCGATCTTTGGAAGCAGCCGCAACACCTCTTCTCCTCTGAGGGCGCCATGGGACACGGAAAGAAATCAGGGTTTGGAATGGGTGCATTACTTGCTGATGGGCTTGGCCTTATTACCTATTGTTGGGCCTCTGCTTTGGGTTATTGAAATGTTTTGTTGGGTCACATTTTATTTTGTTACTGTTTTTGGCTTTATTTTTATTTTTTTTTACAGATTGGTCACTTGTAATAATTGTAATATAGGAAGCATTTTTTTTTCTTTTCACATCAAGCTGCCTATGGTTACCACCATTGTCAGCTTGCGAGAGGGTAATAGAATATATGGTTAGTTAGTTGGTTAGGAGAGCTAGTTACATATGATTAGTCTAATCTAGCTTATGGTTAGCCTAATCTAGCTCTATAAATAAGAGCACCATGTACACATTTCATCAACTTTTTCAATCAATCAGCTATAATGTTGCCTCATGAGTATCAATATGCTCTCTACCTCTCTACCTATTGTGATCTTCTTATCACTCATCCATGGAGTCCCACATTGGATAGAGATATGGCCTGATGAAGAGTGCCTATAAGTAAGAGGCAACCCTCACCTTACAAGTTAGCTCTTGGGGTTGAGTTAGGCCCAAGCCCAAATTTTAAGATGATATCAGAGCCTATCTTAGATCCGTTGGGCCACCTGTAGATGTCCAGTCCTGCAAACTTCACACTCCAGATGTCCAGTCCTGGGCGTGAGGGGGGGTGTGTTAGAGTCCCACAGTGGATAGTGATATGGCCTAAAGAGTGCTTATAAGTAAGGGGCAACCCTCACCTTACAAGCTAGCTTTTGGGGTTGAGTTAGGCCCAAACCCAAATTCTAAGATGGTATCAGAGCCTATCCTGGATCCGTTGGGCCACCCGCAGATGTCCAGTCCTGCAAACTTCACGCTCCAGATGTCCAGTCCTGGGCGTGAGGGGGGTGTGTTGGAGTCCCACATTGGATAGAGATATGGCCTGATTAATGTTTGATTAATGTTTATAAGTAAGGAGCAACCCTCACCTTACAAGCTAGTTTTTGGGGTTGAGTTAGGCCCAAACTCAAATTTTAAGATATAACACTTTCATCTTCTGCACGCTTACCAGTCATGCAGTAGGACCATGGATTAAATTTTGAGCTGAATCAACGATATAAATGAAGGTGCTTCCATCCCTTGTACCCCAATAAACAAGGAGCACATGAGACAGAGTCTTAAAAGACCTTCTGCAACTTGCAAAAGGTAAAACAAATAGACCCCGATGGGTTACTTTGAAGTCATATGGTCAAAGTTACAATGGTGGTCTAAAGAGTTGAGGTTTAGAAGTCAGTAAAGTAATGAAAATTTTTATTTAGGATTGTGTGGTATAAACCCCAAGAGCACTTCTTACAGTTACAAAAATGTGCTTTTGCTATTTGGAATCCCTTTTACTCTACCTTTAAATTCGTGATAATAAATAACATTATCATCCAAAGATGTTTGATCTTTCAATGGCTAACCACGGGTCAAACATAACCAATTCGAATATGGATTAGATTAACTTGTGGTCTATGAGCTTCCGCCTAGTTTATGTGAATGAACCCCTACCCTTCATACGTGATGACTGACGAAAAAGGATGAAAGAAAAAGTAAACACAGCAGTATATCTATTTTATTTTTTATCGAAAAAAGTTTAGATTGGGGGAAGACGTGCCTCCTTGTAAGGTCAGGGAATATCATTAACTTTAGCCAGGATTTATAATGGAATTTACATATTACCTACCAACAGGGGAGATTTAGTGTGAGCGAAAGACTTGACCAGATGTGTCAATCCTTGTTGATACAGTAGTATATCTACTTATACATTCCTATCATCTTAGATTCGTAATTTTTTTTTTTATAATTTGATTATATTAAGTTAAAATTAACTTTTATATACCTACACTATAACTGTGTCACTTACTTCAAATATTAGATACTATACTTCATAAAAAAATATACGACTAGCATTTTCTAAGCAAAAATTTGCACATATGCTCTCCATCTAAGCCGTACATGAATGGGAATACCATGATAAATATTGTCTGCTTTTATGGCGGAAAGTTTTTCATCTTTTACGCCTTGTGTGAGCGAGTCTACAAAGTTATCCCATGTACGTTTAATAATAATACCATAAAATTCCTTACTTTTAGATCTTTATTGGTCACTAAATTCGATTCTCGTGAATTCTTTCTCACTGATTCTCTGGCTAGTCAGTGATCATTCTTTAACACCCAATGAGGACCAATAATGTTCTTCATGATATGCTAGATTAAAATGCAAACCATTGGATGATTCCAATATCTTTTCACAATTAGTTGTTGTCACACGCTCTCACTTGCTGCTTCTATATCCTTCATCAAGGAGGCTTTTCCAAAGAAAATATGTTTTAAAGGTTTAATTATTCGGTTGGTCCCTGAATTTATTTTTAGAAGATTTATATAGGTCCTTGAACTTTAAAAACTTATAATTGAGTCTCTAAACATCGAAAAATTTGTAATTGAGTCTTTTATATAGATCTCCATTAGGGTTAAGTTTCCGTTAGGGTTTTGTTAGGTCCACTCAGGCATGTGTGGTGGATCCATGAACTTTTTTGCGAAAATTCAAATATGTTCTCATACTTTTTGAAAAAATTCAAATAGGTCTCCATATATTTTTTTTAAAAAAATTTAAATAGGTTCCTAAACTTTTTGAGAACCCTAATGGATGAATCGAGGACTCAATTATAAATTTATAAGTTTATGAATTCAATTATAAACCTTTAAAGTTCAAGGATCTATTTGAACTTTCCCAAAAAAATTAGGGACTAACAAAGTAATTAAATCTTTTCTAAATACATGAAATGAGACAATTTTTTATATAGATATGGTAGATCGATGTTACTGTAGATAAATATTAATGTATTTTATATTTTATTATGAAATAATATTAATATTCCAATATAAATATAAATATTGAATATTGTCCAAATGTCAATTTTTTATTTATTTAAAAAAACAGTTGTTTTGCAACAATGCCATTTTGCTTTACAGTAATATTATTTGTACATCCAAAATTTGACAACTTTGATGGTGTGTTAGACTTGGTTAATGAATACACTCATGAATAACTAGTTTACTGACAATCTAGTAAATTATGTACAACATTTTGGTTAATGAAGCTCAGTGAATAGTTAATAAGTTATTCAATCTTAGTGTACCCGTTAACTCAACTTTATATCATTAATCACAATTTTAAATGTAACTAACCAGATGTCACGGATATCGACTTTTCATGTGTACAAATAAGAGTACTCTTATTTTTAATAAGCATGGCATCCCCCCTTGAAACAGAAACTGGACCCAAACTGTACGGCTTCCTCCCATCAGTGGTCTCTTGGGATATGCTAGAATTTCTCATAGTCTAAGAGGATAATGATTGTTTTATGTTCAGTGTGAAAGGTATTATAACGACCAAAATTCGGCATCAGGATCGGCTCCAAAGTCCAACAAGCATTACTCATTTGGAGAATCAATCTATAAAATATGAGTTTCATTTTATCTATGGGCAAGAGTGTGTTTGGAATCCGTATGTGAAATTGAGTTTTAAAATTCTGATTGATTAAAAGTGAGTTTATAGTAAGTGATTCATATTTGGATGCTTTATTGTTAAAAGTGATTTTGATTAAATAATATTATTTGAATTGTATTTTTTTGAATAAAATTATTATCAAAGAGAATATAAGGAGTATACTCCAGTTATACAAAAAAAAAACAAAAAAGAAAACCAGTCTCTGAGGCATTTTACAAGATGATTTTATACATTGTAAAGGATAAGGATAAGAGCATCAATATGAAAACAAAATTTCGAAATCCCCACATTTGACAACAAACCAAAACCAAGACCTAACCTTTATCAAATCAACAAGAGACAAATAATATCAAAAACTTTGTTGTTACACATAACCCACAATTTATGGACTATTGTAGCATTAGCGTTTTTATTTGTGAATCCTTTTGTAAAAAAAAAATCTCAAAATAAAAATAGGAATTGTAGAAAAATAATTAGTCTATTCATAAGAGGAGATGAAATCATATGAAAAATATAACCGATTCTTTCCTTTGCTTGGGCTTGGGTTACTGGCCGCCTGTCGGAAGTATTTTACAATGCAGAATCGATGACCTATGTTATGTATTTGGATTTGAAGGAAAAAAAAAACAACTTTGCTGACAATTATTTATTGGGTCAGAAGAGTCCTCCGAATAGTCTGGTCTTGTATTAGTAATTCTTGTAGTATTACTAATTCTTGTATTAGTAATCAATTTCAATATTTTTTTAGAATATAAATAGAGAAGAGAGGATAGGCTCATTACAAAAAAAAATGATTGGGAAATTTCCCATTAAGTAATTGAGTGTGAGAGCCAAATGTATCAAAAGATTCATGTTTGGTTCATGAAGAGATCATAGACGTTTTGAAATGAATGGAAAGAGAATCGACTTTCATTAAGTAATTTATTAGATAATCGAAAACAGAGAATCTTGAAGACTATTCGAAATTTAGAAGAACTAGAGGAAGTGACCATTGAACAGTTGGAAAAAGCCCGGACCTGCTTAAGGAAAGTCGAAACGGAAGCAGATCGGTTTCGTGTGAATGGCTATTCTGAGATAGACCGAGAAAAATTAAATTTAATTAATTCAATTTATACGACTTTGGAACAATTCGAAAATTACAAAAACGAAACCATTCGTTTTGAACAAAAAAGGGCGATTAATCAAGTTCGACAACGGATTTTCCAACAAGCCTTAGAGGGAGCTCTAGGAACTCTGAATAGTTGCTTGAATAACGAATTACATTTACGTAGCATCAGTGCCAATATTAGCATATTTGGGGCGATCAAAGAAATAAAGGATTAGTCCTTCTACTATAGTATAGAATATAGGCAAGGCATTATTTTTCTTCCAAAAAGATTTAAATTAAGAAATACTCATGGTAACCATTCGTGCAGATGAAATTAGTAAAATTATCCGTGAACGTATTGAGCAATATAATACAAAAGTAAAGATTGTAAATACCGGTACCGTACTTCAGTAGGCGATGACATTGCTCGTTTTTATGGTCTTGATGAAGTAATGGCGGGTGAATTACTGGAATTTGAAGAGGGTACTATAGGCATTACTTTGAATTTGGAATCAAATAATGTTGGTGTTGTATTAATGGGTGATGGTTTGATGATACAAGAGGGAAGTTCGGTAAAAGCAAGAGGAAGAATTGCTCAGATACTAGTAAGTGAGGCTTATTTGGGTTGTGTTATAAATGCCTTGGCTAAACCTATTGGCGGTTGCGGGGAAATTTTAGCTTCGGAATCTCGGTTAATTGAATCTCCCGCTCCCGGTATTATTTCGTGACGTTCCGTATATGAGCCTCTTCAAACAGGACTTATTGCTATTGATTCAATGATCCCTATAGGGCGTGGTCAGCGAGAATTAATTATTGGGGATAGACAAACGGGTAAAACAACAATAGCCACAGATACGATTCTCAATCAGCAAGGACAAAATGTAATATGTGTTTATGTAGCTATTGATCAAAAGGCATCTTATGTGGCTCAAGTGGTGACTACTTTAGAAGAAAGGGGGGGCAATGGAATAACACTATTGTAGTAGCCGAAACAGCGGATTCCCCAGCTGCATTACAATACCTCGCTCCTTATATGGGAGCAGCTTTGGCTGAATTTTTTATGTACCGTGAACGCCACACTTTAATCATTTATGATGATCCCTCCAAGCAAGCACAGGCCTATCGCCAAATGTCTCTTCTATTACGAAGATCGTCAGGGCGCGAAGCTTATCAGGGAGATGTTTTTTATTTGCATTCACGTCTTTTGGAAAGAGCCGCTAAATTAAGTTCTCAGTTAGGCGAAGGAAGTATGACTGGTTTACCAATAGTTGAGATACTAATGTAATTTCCATTACAGATGTCCAAATATTCTTATCCGCTGATATATTCAATGCTGGAATCAGACCCGCGATTAATGTGGGTATTTCTGTTTCCAGAGTTGGATCGGCGGTTCAAATTAAAGCCATGAAACAAGTAGCTGGTAAAGCTTTTGCACAATTCGCTTCTGATCTCGATAAAGCTACTCAAAATCA
Organism: Echinosophora koreensis; assembly: GCA_035048595.1. Classification (NCBI taxonomy): domain Eukaryota; kingdom Viridiplantae; phylum Streptophyta; class Magnoliopsida; order Fabales; family Fabaceae; genus Echinosophora; species Echinosophora koreensis. The sequence continues at coordinate 2,033 of JAPCYP010000334.1, read as the reverse complement.
TTGACAAGAGGTCAACGATTGCACGAGTTACTTAAACAATCCCAATCAGCCCCTCTCACTGTGGAAGAACAGATAACAACCATTTATATCGGAACGAATGGTTTTCTTGATTCATTAGAAATTGGACAGGTAAGGAAATTTCTCGTTGAGTTATACGCTTACTTAAAAACGAATAAACCCCAATTCCAAGAAATCATATCTTCTACCAAGACATTCACTGGTGAAGCAGAAGCCCTTTTGAAGGAAGCTATTCAGGAACAAATCGAACTATTTTTACTCCAGGAACAAGTAGAAAAAAATTGATTAATAATTTAATTTAGTAACTTTATAAATTCACTTTACTAATTTTAATAATTATTATCTTTGAATATTTTTTCTTTTTATTTCGAATATAATTAATAATATAAATAGATAAATTAAAAATATAATATAATTATTAAATTCGAAGAAATCGAATATAAAAAAAATAAGAAATTGGGGATTTTTTTTAAGATTCTATAAAAAAAAATGAAAAAGAAAGAGGGCAAGACAAAAATTGTGTATATAAGATATACATAAGATAAGTTATTATTCTAAAAGTCTAAGCGGCTTTTGTTCACAATTCGCAAATCATTCTAAATCTTTTCAGAAATAGAGAAATTTAATTGTGTTGTGTGTGTGTGTGTGTGTGTGTGTGTGTGTCTGTCTGCAAATAAATTGCTTGTGCCCAATAGGATTTGAACCTATACCAAAGGTTTAGAAGCCCTCTGTCCTATCCATTAGACAATGGACGCTTTTCTTTTTTTCTTTAACTTTTGACTAAATTTAGTTAAAAGTTAAAGAATAAAAGAATTCTATATCCTATTCTATAATAGAAAGAAAAGGATAGATTCGAATAGAATAAATAGAGAGATAGGATATAAGTGGGTAGCGGGAATCGAACCTGCATTGTTAGCTTAGAAGGCTAGGGGTTATAGTCGACGTTGATTTTTCATTTTTAACGCCTCTAATTCAAAACTGAATGTGAAACTTTTGTTTCATTCGACTCCTTTACGGAAGAAATGGAAGAAATTAAGAGATGGACGACATGATCCAAAAAAATGGACCCATATCATCTATATTAGGGTCTTAAGTCTTAACATAAAAAAGGGGGTCTGTATAAGTGTCCGGTGATAGTCAATTTCACTCAATCTCTCTATCAGTCTTTCACACGTCTTTTTCCCTTATTCTTTGTAATATATGATCTTGTTGTCTGTCTGAATCTTCCTCTCTTTCCATCTACTTTCTCAGTCTTGCTCTCTCTATTCTCTTTGTGCCCCTGAAAAACGTGGGTCCTCCATCATCTTCTCCTTCTCGTCGCACACCAGTCACCATCACGGACCACTACAAAAAAAGGCGTGATTACCGACGGCCAAAATCCGTCGGTAATGCAAAAAATCCGTCGGTAATGCGCTTTTCCGATGGACCAAATTCCGTCGGTATCCGGCTCGTAGGAAACGGTTTCCGACGGACCTAGGATCCGTCGGAAACGTTACCGACGGAAATTCCGTCGGAAACTTTACCGGCGGAAATTTCCGACGGAAATTCCGTCGGAAACGTTACCGGCGGAAATTTCCGTCGGTAACGTTTTTTTTTTTTTTTTTTTTTAAATTTAAATATTAATTACTAAATCAATTTTGTTAATAAAATTAAGTTTTTTTATTATAAATAATTTGTTATATAGATAAAAAAAAGAAATCACAAATAATTAAAAAGACAATTAAATTTAAATTAACATTAATATTCCACACATACAATATCCGTCAGTCTAGAAAACACAAGTAAATAAATCTAAAACTATCCTAATCATCATCATCATTATAGTACTCATCATCATCATCATTATGTAGGGGGGAGTTCACCGGTGTCAGACCATCATGCTGCGGCGCAGAAGCCACACCGGCATCATGCGGCTGCGGTGGTGCCATGGTAGAAGTAGTGGCTGGTTGGCTGGCATGGATGACCCCCTCTAGAGCGCTGCGCCTCTCTGGTGGAAGCAGCTCGAGCAAGAGCTC